>APFE031180332.1:1776-33205 GCA_000404065.3 Pinus taeda | reverse complement strand
TTGTTTTCTTCCATATTCTTGTATACTTGTTTATATATGCATTTATATGGTTAACACACATCTGGTCCTGTGTTATTTATGAATATAGATATTTGTTTCTTCGATAGTAGTATGTTGTTGTGATTCGACAGGTTCCTTTTGAAGCTAGGCAGACGAAGAAGAAGTGACAAAGTTCTATTAAGAAGGAGAGGAAATCGAGCACAAGACTAAGGTTGGTCTTCTTGGTTCTCCTCTTGTCTATTTTCATAAAAGAAAACAATAGTAGACTTTACTTGTTTGTTTCTAAGATAGCCACCCATATTAGTGGGAATAGTAGCATCCGAGTGGACACTATTCCCGGTAATAGGGCCACGAGAAACTAAGTATGATGAGATCGATTTGATCCAACCCTAATACTGCATTAGAAAGAGTTGCGACCCTGCTGTCATGGCTGCAACCATACCTTACTAAACAAGGGAAGGTACCATATAAAGAGAAACATGATGCAAGGGCATGCGAAAGGTGCCCACAGCCTGGGAAAGTAGGAAACTCGAAGCCTCACACCAGGGGTACGACCACCTGAATATTTGTAGAAGACACAGTCTCAACGCTCCAGGCAGTTGAAAGAAGTCGTGGGACTATAAACAAGGCTGCAGGAAATCTGCATGGAAAGGAGGTTCCGTGTAGGGCCCATCTATCACAAGGCTTGTGGTCGCACTTAAGGGGTTGTGCTGCTACGCGAGTAGGCTGGGGGGTGACCATTGATGTCACTGTTCATGACAAGAAGGCTAATTTAAGTCAAAAAGGAGCAGGCGGCGGGACATTAAGATAGGAATTACAAACTCGATTCGAGGAGATCTACCGCAAAGAAGGTACTAATGACTCAGAAATGGATGGAATGGCCGAATGGAAATCTGAATGTTACTATAAAATTCCATGAGGTAGTTTCGAAGCAACACTCAAGTGTTTGAGATTTGAGCTAGTACAGAGTAGCAAACCCCAGGCTGCCTTGTCATCGACGGATAGTGGAAGAATGTGCTGGTGTCTAGGCACAAAGCTCAACAGTTATCCCATCCTACAACTGGTATAGGGTTTCTTTGGGAAGGGTAGCCAAATTCAATCCCTAGCCCCTCATGTCACCTTCAGCTTCCGCTAAGACAGTGCCTTCTGGTAACACCAATGTGTTCATTGTGTGTGCGTGCAACATCTACTCAGCTTTGGCTATACCTTACGAAAGGTGCAGTGTCATCATTCCTGGGGGTCGCACCTGTAGTGCCTGCAACTGTACTCTAACCGACCCCAACACAGTTGTCTGCTCTATCATAAACTATGCCATAGCATCCTTAGTGACATTAGTAAGGTTTCCTTCCACGGTCTTCATTGTCTGTCTTTTTACATCCAGGTGGCTTCTCCTCGACGCGTGGCCTCTTGAGTTGGGTAAAGTTTTTTGTAAGGTCCATGCATTCCTGTGTCTCCACCTCCCCCTGTATGTCCTGCTTCATGGAAATTTCCTGGCCTTCCTCGGTCTACTCAGTGGCCGCAGTTTTTATTTGTACCATTTGCTCCAGTGTTGCTACCTCAGCTGCCTTCTACTACGTGGCCACTTCCTGTTCCTAGTGCTTTTTGTCTGCCAGCTTCGCGATGTGTAGCTTGGTCTCCCTCTTCCTTTGCTACGTCGTGGTCTTTTCCAGTTCTGCCAAGTCCGGGGCACACCACTCCGAAGACCATGACACCATTACTTCAAAGATTGCATCATCTGTAGCAGTGAAAGGCAGCTTTTCCCATGCTCAGGCAGGATCCTTGCGCGCCCGGATATACAAGTTATGCATATCCGCCTTCAATTCCACCACACTCTATAATGTGTTATATACTATCGGGGACAAGTGTTGCCTACGGTTGATCCATTTTCATAAACTCACCTCTACGAATGTCCAAAATACCTTTATCTCATAAATCCTCACTGCCTCTTTTGTTTCCCAGAGCGAGGTGTAACTCACGGCCTTATATAGGTTCTGCTCCATGGCGAGAAACTAGTTATCTACTGGCAGCTCCGCGGCAACCAACAGGATGGATAAGAGCAACCACACATAGTGGAAGGTCTTACCTTGGTCCTGGGATTCCCTGCAATTCGTAAAGAATTCATTGCAAAGAAGTTGCGCCCAATTGAACTGGACCCCTTCTGCACACTACTCTACCAATGCAATTATAGATACTGGCACTTCGCCTGCGCGGCATTTCCTCATGATCTTGCTAGCCATTAGCTGGGTGGTGACACGCAGCCCTCGATCCTTGATGCTTGCTATTACATACCCTCGATTCCTTTTCTCTAGCTGATATTTGGCCCTCATAGCTTTCGCGAGGCCCAAGTCGCTACTCTTTCCGACGATGTCTGCAGGATTGCTTCCTTTAATGGGTAGCCATGAAATTCAATGAATTAAGTCGGCCATGATGGGAATCGGCTCCTGCAACTAAAGATACCCATCATGTACTAGACACAATAGCTACCGGATGACAAAAATTGTGATAGGTGCACAGTGGTAGTGGGGTATCCACCATAGATGGGGTAACCCTGCCTTCTCCACACCTCGCAAATATTTTTGCTGTAGCAATTTCTTTGTGGTAAACTGTGGGAAATTTTCACTATTTGCGAGGTCCTAGTCTTCAAATTTTATATTCGGTACTCATCCTAGCGGCAGACCGTCAAACCTTATGTCATCTGGAAGAAGCGGGTCTAGAGCGCACTCTTCATGGCCTCCAAATCCTTCGGTATCTTGGTTGTCCCTTTCCATGGGGGAATGTAGGGGGGTAACTCTATCGCTGAAGGTACTTGGGAGAAATTTTCCACCTCATCATCCTGTTCCTCAATTTGGGCTATCAAGGCTTGCAAATATTCCTCCTCCTCCTCTGTTTCAACGGTGATAGTTTTGCCCTTCTCTGTCATCAATAATTTACTAAATCTTGGGTTTCGTGGTGATACCCGAACTAGCCCCATTGGCTGTTTGTTTTTCGGTGGTCGCGGCATGTGTGGGGACTTTAGTACCTCTGGTGTGCCTACTACCACTCCAAGTTCCTCCTGGGTCACCGGGGTTCTGCAGTAACTCATGTAACTCACACTCTGGTTCTCGACATTATGTCTATACTAAATTTGCTCAGTCACGTACTCATGGGTGGCAAGGTAGCTTGGGGTCGACTACTCTGTACTAGCTCAAATCTTAAACAACCGAGTGTTGTTTCGAAACTACACTACGGAATTCTATATTAACATTCAGATTTGAATTCGGACATTCCCTCCATTTCTGAGTCATCGGTACCTTCTTAGCAGCAAATCTCCCTGAATCTAGCTCATAATTCTTGTCTTAACATCCTGTCACCCTCTCCTTTTTGCCTTAAATTAGCCTTCTTGTCATGAATAATGACATCAATAGTCACCCCCCAGCCTACACACGCAGCAGTGTAACCCCTTAAACATGACTGTGAGCCTTGTGACAGACGAGCCCTACACGGAACCTCCTTTCTGCATAGATTTCCTGCAACCTTTTTTATAGTCTCGTGCCTTCTTTCAACTGCCTGGAGTGCTGAGACTGTGCCTTCTACAGATAGTCAGGTGGTTGCACACCTGGTACGAGGCTTCGCTTTTCCTGCTAGCCTAGGTTGTGGGCACCTTTCACATGCCCTTGCATCAGGTTCCTCTTTATATGCTACCTTCTCTTTTTTAGTAAGGTGTGGTTGTAGCCATGATAGTAGGGTCACAACTCTTTCTAATGTAGTAGTAGGGCTGGCTGGACTTGATCTCATCATACTTAGTTTCTCATGGCCCGCTTACATGACTTCGATTTCTAGTTTGTGGATTTCTTCATCCAATGTCATACTTATCTTCCTCAGTTGTGCTCGCTCATCATCAAGGTCACATAGTTTCATGTTTTCTCACCGAAGGTATTCTTGCAACTGCTTAATTCCTTTACCCAGGTCCTCGCATCGTGCCCCTAATATGGGAGCCGTGGTCTGGGGATTCTTCTCTGTCCTCTTGGTTTCCTTTCTTCTTGTCACCATTGAGATCATTTCCGCACTCTAGTTTTTGCTTATGGTCCTATAGGCCTATTGATCTATTGGTACGCGTAGGTTCCAATCCATTCATCGCACCTGGTAAACTCTATTCATGATCCCGTGTAGCCTTGTTAATGCACCATCATGGGGTATTTGCGGTGTGCATCGCTCTTTCTATGATCGCATCGGGTCCCGATTTTTTATCCTTAACCTGGGTTGTTCCTGCCCAACACGCAACTGCACCCATCGACACAGGTGGGCATGAAAACTGCTCTACCTTGACTACCCAGCTCGTGTTTAGCACTGGGGACTTCCAAGCCGTAATTTCATCCTTCTTCTGTATTCACGCCAGCTCCTAATATTCTTCTTGTGGGTCGTCCACCATTTTGCAGGTGTCGCGCACAACGCCCATTCCATCGCACTGTACCACTATTGTTTTTGTACTGACTTTCCGGCTTTGTCTAAGAATTCATCTATACCTGTGTCCTCATCATATGTCGACAGTTCCCTTGCTTCAGTCGTCACACACCGCAGTGATCTAATCATCATGTTGCAATTTAGCATCGTTACTTCGTGCAACTAGTTCTACCAACTTCAGTCAGGTTCACTCGATCCTAGTCTTGTGCCATTATTTGGTAAATGCAATCCAACTCATTGTCGTTGTCATCCTCGCGCACAAGTTTAGTGTAGCGCACTCCTCTGGCAGGATCCAACGGAACTATTATGTGTAGAGATTTTTTCTCAAAAGTCATTTTCCTCCTCTTCAGGTTGATGGTTCCATTCATATCTATGGCCCAGTCTATCCCTAACAATGCGGGGTAAGGGTTAATGTCATCCACAATCTCTATAACGTCAAAGTCTGTCTGTGTGCTTGCACCTTTGATATCCACTGTTATCCCTTGCAATCTTCCCATGGGCACAATCTTTTGTTGATTCGCCATCTATAATTGAATAGGAGACCACTGTAACACGTGCTTGCCCATGCATTCCCAAGTCTGCTTTGGTAACATGTTCACGTCCGAACCTAGGTCTAGGATTACCTAATCCATCTCATATTCAGCAATTTGCGTCGTCAACCACATTTCCCTCCCAGTGCACAAAGCATGCTTCCCTGTCTTTCAAACTACACACGGTTCCCCTGACCCTACGCACCTAGTGATCAGCTCTTGTAGTCCTTTAACTACCTTATTGTCTCGTAAAAGCTTCATGCATGTCTCTAACAGGGAAAATTTTAAGAACCCCCCCTAAATTTATAAGTATAATAAATGGGCGAATCTCCATGGTATATAGGAAAAATGGAAGGCGATTTTATCAATAATATAATATGTATATATAATTTTTTGGCGAATCTCTCACTAGTCATTGCGAATATTTTACTCAATTATAAAATCTTGTAAGATCTTGGTATTACCTTGGGTTATCATAAACCTGGAGCTTAAAAATTACTGTTAGTAATTTATAAAAATTAATAAAATTAATAGTTGATTTTTATTGTAACCAAGCTAAAATGTTTAACATACATTAAGTTAGAACATCCATTTTTACTCTTGATCCAGCCCTGAGAGGGATCAAATATTTTTTCACTATATGCTAGTTTGCATATCACGATATTTGATACCTCTATGCTAGTTAATTCCCCCATTTAAATAGGCTACATTCTAGGTGAATACCATGGTTCAATACCATGTGCCATTTTGGTGAATACCATGGGTCAATACCATGTGCCATTTTTATTTTTATTAATACTAATATTAGGGTTAATAATGTTTTTTTGCATGGTATTAATAACAATCTAGTCCATGGTATTTGTCCCATATTATTTTGCCCATAGGTTTTACCTAAATATAACGCATTTTTTAGTGTTCGTAAATATAAGGTGACTTATGCAGTAAATATAAAAAAATGTTTTATTTGTTTAAAATACCTCTCATTTATTTGTATTTTTATTAATTTACCATACCTCTTTTACAAATATGGTATTTGGCCCATAGGATTAACTTAAATAAAACCTCTTTCTGAGCCTACATAAATATAACGAGGGTTATGGACTAAATATAAAAAGATGTTTTATTTATTTACCATACGTCTAGTTTATTTATATTTTTATTGATTTACCATAACTTTTGAGTAAGTATAAAATGATGTTTTATTTATTTACCATATAAAAAATAAAAAATGTTTTATTTATTTACCATACTTTTCATTTATTTATATTTTTATTAATTCACGATACCTCTTTTATAAATATGGTATTTGGCCCATAGGATTCACTTAAATAAAACCTATTCTTGAAAATGGGCGAATGGATTCACTTAAATAAAACCTATTCTTGAAAATGGGCGAATGGAAGGTTGTAACTCCTAATTTCAAGGGCTAAATTTACCTTTTCTACCTTCTCCCTTAAAATAAGGTGGGCTATTTTAGGTGATTTGTAAAAATGTACTATGATACAAAATATTAGCCCACTAAAAATTTAAAACCCCTTAATTTTGCCAAAGTGAAAACATTCACCCCTAAAATTTTCTATGGTCTCTAAAAAGGTAGTAAGAATAGAAGGATCTATTCCTGGTTCTGGTTGATCATTACTACCTAAAGTAGAGGCCCCCTTCAAGCTCTACTTAGCTTCCATAAACGTTTCCCTTGTGCATTCCAAATCAGACTCAGGCTCCTTCGTAAGAGCCTTGTGAACCCATGTATCATCCTCGGGTTGCTTTCCCTTATCCTCCCCTGTGGTTGTGCTACTTCTAAGCACCATATTTACGTTGGGGTCTTCTTCGTGAAGTTCAGACCTCATCATTTGGATATTTTGAGTTGGAGTAGGCTGTAATACCCCTTTCTCATTCATCTGTGTGATCAGCATCGGACAATATACTTCTTCATGATCAAACTGATAATAATACAGATAACATATTCTGGTTGAATTCATACAGTCACGTGCGTAGTGCCTGGGTCCTCCGCAATTATAGTAGATTAAGTGTTCGTGCCCTCGTTTGGGTCCCATTCCTCCTTGTCCTTGACCTCGCCCTTGAAATCCCCCCCCATGTGATTGTTGCGACTGGATCAAGGCCTCGCATTTCTATATGCATTGGATAAACTGGGGTCCTATCCATCATTAGCTCGTAGCTCCAACATATCCACCCATCATGGCCCACTGATCTACAGAAATTAAAATATAGTTGTTGTGGAGTCCGGGTATACTTTTGCAACAGGTGACAGTTGTCTGTCGCGTGCTTTCCTCCCACCTGAAAAATCACGCACTAGAGCATAGGTGTCACACTCGGCCCTGCTTATGCCTCCGGTCTCAATGGCATTGATCCCCCTCCTACCAAATAGTTTGCAAATACTGGACAGTGATCCTTATCATTGCCCTAGCCTTTACATTTTATACACCACACTTCTTTGTGCACCTTTGGCTGGGGCACCGTATCCTGCTTCAAACTCTACATCTCCAAGCATAGGATTTGTAGTTGCGAATGGATTTGTTGGATTCCCAACCCCAGAGCATGTATCGATGTTTCATGCAACCTCATCGCCATTTCCAATGCTTCAGCTTGGGTTGAGAGCTTCTACTGTGACAATGTCGTCCTCAGGTGTGCTGTGAAAGACGCCACAGACCAAGTGTAGTGCTGCACATCTGTTAGTGTCATATTAACCTCGCGGATCATACTTTTTAGCCTCTGATACAGATCCCAGGGGGTTTCACTTGGAAGCATTACGATCTCCTTGAATCCGATGATCGACTGCATCTTTGATTTCGGCTGGCTAAATTCTTTGTTCAAAGCACTCTAGATTTTCGCTATTCTAGCATTCAGGTGATCATTCGAGTGCTTGATATACCATGTCATGCGCGATCCTAAAATGCACTTACCAATGTCGCCTTCTTAATGTTATCATCTGTAACCCCTTGTGCTTCCCACACTGCTCTTACTACAAACCAGAAGTGATCTGGATCTTCGTTCCCTACACCTCTGAATATAGGTAGCATGATCTCGCTCACCATGCTAAACTTCTGGTTTGGTGGAGGTGGAGTGGGCGAAGATGGAGGTGAAGGAGGAGACGAGAGTAGTGGCGTTAGCGGGGATGATAACTACAGAATGTGCTACCTTATCAAAATGACCCCACTCCTCGAAGAAACCCAAGTGTGCTCTTCCTTACCCACTAACGGAGGTGAAATTAAAGGACTATTTCCTGACCCTTCAATACCTTTGTAGACCTTTCCACTCCATGTCGTTCGACTCATTAATGTATTCGCATCACCTGTTTTTCACATAACATCTTAATCTAGGTATTCAAAGATTTGATGTACTTACCACGCGGTCCCTTGAGAAAACATCTTTTTGCTTCATTGTATTTGACAGTCATGTCTATCACAAATTCAATTATGAATCCTCCTATTATCTGATCCACCCATTGGTCTATGGCCATCGCGATCTTATCTTTAGATGGCTCTAGCCTACGCACCAACTCTGGAGTCCACATTATTGGCTGATCGAGCTTGCACCTTCCCTGGCTATCTGCAAGCCTCATGATCTAATCATATAGCTCTGAAGAGAAGGTCACGGAGAAGATCTCATGGATTTCCATATTTATATGAAGCGATCCAACCACCTCTTCTTAGATATCTGTGGGGTTTTGTTTTCCTGTATTACGAACTCGTGAAGCTTCTAATCCAACCAGTCTTCAATTTCCTTCTTCGTAGGGTTCTAGTGTTTTGACATCAGACATCCCTTAGGCAAATCCCGGTCCTGGCAACAGAACCATTTGTTGGCTTATTGGGGCCTGACCCAGGTTCATAAGTGTTGTAGCCAAACAAATCCGGAAACTACCGGCCCTTTCCACAATAGTCCATGGAGCGCAGACTGAGGTTTCACCTGAGGTAGTATGGGAGGTTGTTGGAACCAGGTTTCTGCACCCTAGGGATGTCTTGATGAGGTCTGGAAAGTTCGTGAACTGATCCTGCACGTCGCGCTACTTCAGCATAGCATGTAGTCACCTGTTGAGTGCAACTACCTTCACATGGCTGGGATGAAGAGCGTGAATGTTCTTTACCCTTCTTGTGCTTAGTATTATTATAGATCTTGAATTAAATTAAGTAGGCCCAATAATTTCAGTTACCATTTAACATAAACAGAAATGTGTGCAATCATAAACCATAAACAAATGCACAAATTGGAATATAGAAATAGATACACAATATTCCAAAACCAAATTATCCTTATTAATGCCTCTTCCAGTTACAATCAAATTCCTACCCTACGCACACAGCTGTGGACTCTACAAGGCCTCCGCGCACACAGCTGCGGAGCCTCTATCTCCTACTACAACCCAAAATGTAGACTTACAGACTCAAATTGAATACTTCATTCAGAAAACCATATCACTTTTTATCAAATCTATATCTTCCCAAATACTGCCTTCTACACCTAGAGCCTCGCTCTATTGATACATTCTCATGGTTCGTGGACCATGGGTAGGCTGACACATTCTATATTCTATTACAATATTTTAGGGTGGACTACCCTTTGACTTGACTCATTACAGCTCATGCTCCACACACTTCATGGAGCCTTTATAATACCAATACCAAAAATTGTGGGCTTTAAGCCCCAAAACCATTACATGGGGCATCCGTTGCCCAACAGTGGGTGTTAGAATACATGTTCTCCACCATTTAAAGCATCTAGATTGATCAAGGATAATGTGAGTTGTAATTCCCTAACTTTGATAATATCTTCTTTTGAAGTGCATTATGTAGTTTAGGGCAAAGAGACTTCAAAGGACATGACATTTGAGTTCTATAATATCGAGTACACTCCATGTTAGGATCCAATGACATTGCATAAGTTCGATAAAACTAGGTTGATAAATGGGTAACTTTCTAGACAAGGAGGAAGCCTTGAAATGCCGAGGTTACTAAGCATTTCAGTATAGAAGGCACCATCAAAATTTAATGGAGTTTTGATGGTTTTTTTGTAAAAAACTGTTTTCAATTTTGTTAGGACCGTCAAGGGTGGAGACTATGTGCTTTGGTTTATTTCTGTTAGAGACTCTACCTTTGGTTTATGGTCCCTAGAACATTTTATCCTCTAAAAATTATGGTTCACTTTCTAGGAGTCCTAATGAAGGAAGATCACCCATCATTCTTGTCTACTCTCTCAGCACATCGCATATCATAGGGTCCTTGTGGATGTAGATGGAGCTACATAAAAGGTTGCATGAAACCACTAGAGATAAGGGCTATAATTCATTTCTTGGCTTCCATTCATTATGCATAACTTAGCTATTCTATAGAGAATTCTTAACTTAAAATGTCACATTGATTGTGTGCCTCACTTTTGTGTAGGCCCAAAGGCACTTGCAAATACGTAAGGAAGCACAAAGACATTACTTGTAGTAAATTCAAGAGAAAGCAAGGGAAACTCTTGCAAGATACAACCTGGGGTTAGTTGGATTGGAAGCTACTTGTTAAAAACATTCTGAATTGGTGTCAAAAGTGAAAAGTGAATTTGTTAAGTCTAAATTTTCTAATTTGACATTCTCTACTACCTAAAATATCTTGTCTATTTCGAGAATCTGAAATTTCCCTTCAATAATCCTAGCCTACAAAATGTTCCGGATATAGTTTCCTCACTTCAAATGGTAGAAGCTGCATATAGAGAATTTGAAGGTTGGTGTTAGAAAACAATCACGATACCCATATGATATAATAGTGCAATTTTAGAAGGAAGAAATAGAAAAACATATGAGGCTGCAAGAATTTCCGAAAAAAGAAAATTTTCTTCTCCTTTCTTTAGGGCCAAGGTCTCTTCAATATTTTTTTGCATGAGAAGGCTACTAGTGGCATAACACAAGCATAATAAAATGGCAATTGTTTAATTGGTAAAAAGGGAAGTGTGTGAATGAATGGTGTACTTTTTGTTCGACCCATGGCAACAACATTAGGATTTTCTAGCGTTGTATCTTTGCACAAAAATAACCAGCATTTTCATCTTTTCAGTTTAAGTTTTAGCCCTAATTGAATCCTTTAACAGGACAGTTATTGTTCCATAGATGTACGATGATACAAATAATGCAAATATACAACTATACACTCTGACAATCCGACCTTCAAGTGTTCTTTGTACCACAAAGTTGGGTCAAGACTTCTTTTAACTTTCAAAAGTTCATATAAATTGTAATGCATGCCTAAGTGGATTTAGTTTGCTCCATTTTCCAAAAAACATTCATGTTTTCATGGAAAAATCTATGTATCTACTCACTAATATTGTATTTGTAAAGAATCTCGTGTATTTTCATTGAACCTTGTATTAGTGAATCTCAATATTTAAATTGTCATTAAAAAAATATTATATTTTAGTATGGACATACACATCGGTCCCTCTCTCGGTATTTTACCTAAAGAGAACTAGGCTGAGGTGACTTAATCAAAATTATGATTCAATAATGTAAGGAATTATGTGTTTTAACATGGGTGGGTTGTTGACTTGGCATTTGTATTTAATCATAACTTATTATTAATATATGCTTGCAGAGTCACTATCCAATGGTTTAGTAGCATATTTGAGGAAGTTATCAATCTTGAGTTTTTGAAGCACATGATTGAAAACTTTTCTTCGTAATTATTATGCACTCACTCAATTGTTATTAGGCACCAACATTCTCCTTAAATTCTACACCAGCAACTTATGACACTTATATGCACACTGTTGTCAATGTCAATGATCATGGTACAAGAGAAGCTTGCAAGGTTAACAAAAATATTCACAATGGATGGATATTTAAAAAATAAAAATTTCTTATTCAATTTTTTAATAATAATAAAAAGTACATGTCAATTTGATATAATATGAGATTATTATCCTTTTACATGCGACTTTCAGAGAGAATACAATTCCAGAGAGGAGTGGAATTAGTGGAGGAAATGCATATTTTAACTAATATGGATTTCAAACTTACTAACTTCTCATTTTAAAATAGAGAAGAGAAAACGTTTATTTTCTGGATAATTTACTATGATGCATGATTCTTGTGATCCAGAACTAACTTTGAGAAAGATCTGAAAGAAGTATAAGTCTCTAATCTGAATAAATTAACCATTTTTGCTAAGAAGATTTAAAATATATAGGTTGAGAAAAACATTTCCTTACAAGGACTGGAGATAAATTTTAAAGTTTCTTGTAGTTGAAGGTTAAACTGAAAGATCTTGTAGCTTATGGGCACCCAGTGTGTGCCCTGAATTGTGTTTCCAAACCTATCTTCAAAGAAGATGAAACTTGACTCGGTATTGACAACAAGCGATGGCAGAAAATTTCCAAAAGGTTTCTACCAAATGGCTTAATAGATTCCTCTTTAAAACTATTTTGTTTCTTTGGAAAATGTAGATTTCCTTCCAGCAAGAATATTTGTATTGTGTAATGTCAAATCCACCAAGGTACTTTCTTCAATTATATTTTGAGATACGTATTTCTATATTCAATAGAGGTAGGTTGATAAATGAATAACGCCAATGCCTAGACAAGTAGAAGGCCTTGAAACGCACATGATATAGAGCATATCAGTTTAAAAAACAACATCAGAATTTGACAAAGTTTCAATGGTGAATTTGTAAAAAAGGGTTTTCCTTTCCATTGGGACTGAGGAGAGTCAAGACTGTGTGCTTTGGTTTATTTCTCTTAGAGACGATGCCTCTTCTTTGTGGTACCTATACCATTCTATCTTCTCCAAATGATGGTTTATTTTCAGGAATAATGATGCAATAAGAGAAGGAAGATCTAGCTAACATTACTTTCTTTTATCTCAACACATTGCAGATCATAGGGACCCTGTGGATGCATATGGAGGTACAAATAAGGTTGGGTGAACCATGATGGGTAAGGGATATCCTTTATTGGCTTCCTTTCATTTTACATGGCTCTGTTATGCCATTGAGAATCATGAACCTAAAATGTCACATTGATTGTATGCCTCTCTTTTGAGCTATCACATAGCTTTCTATATTGCTTTGCACCATCATCCTTCTCTCACACACATTTCCTCACCTCTTCTACACTAACTTGGCCTCAAAACTGAATAATGAAAGTGAACTTGCTTAAAAACGACTCCCTAAAGACCAAAATGAAAGGCAGGTTCTCTGGCAACGGAGGGAAAGCTGTTGGGTTGTGTTATATTCTTTCCACATAGTTAGCAGGGGGTCTGAAGGGCACCTGTAACCCCACTTTATGGGGTCCAGGGTAGCGCCCTGGAAAATTTTGGTTTTAGACACTATTTTAGGTTGGGTGGACCCACCTACGATTTTGTGCATGTTTTTCGCACATGTTTTTTTGGACGTGATGGTTTTCGGTCCATGGTATTGGATGCTTCAGCATGTATAAATATGTATTGTAACATTGAAAGGAACATAATGAAAAATCAAGCTGGTAGTCTCGTTTTTGGGATCCAGGTGAAAATCTCTATGTATATGTGTTTTATGTGTTATGATCTCGCATTGTTTATTTTCTGTGTTTTAGAATTCGTATGCAGGTAATTTCTGTATGGGGTTAAAACTTACATTTGGTATCAGAGTTGTTTTGGCTTCAAGGTGACGCCTTCGTTGCTGAGGGGTTTCACTCGGGCCTGTGGTAGACCCTATTTAGTGGGAGATCTGTGAGATCGATTCTAGTGGTGAAAGAAGATGGCGAGTAGTGGAAAGATAGAGATCGAGAAATTTAATGGTCAGAGTTTTGAGTTGTGGAAACTCAAGATGGAGGATCTGTTGGTGGATAAAGACCAGTGGGTCGCGGTAGATCCAGGTACTAAACCAACGAGATTGTCCAATGAAGAATGGAAGAAGTTGGAATGGAAGGAAAATAGAAAAATACAATTGTGTGTCTCAGATTTAGTATTTCTGAATGTATCAGGGGAAGCTACGACGAAGGCTTTGTGGGACAAGTTAGGGACTTTGTACCAATCTAAGTCTCTGGTGAATAAACTGTTCCTACGGAAAAAGATGTATAACCTAAGGATGAAAAATGGAGACTTGGTGACAGAGCATCTGAATGAATTTAATATTGTGGTACGTCAGTTAGCATCTATTGATATTAAAATTTCAAATGAAGATAAGTGCATTAGTTTGTTGTGTTCTCTACCAGATTTGTTGGATAGTCTGGTGATTGTAATAGGTAGCAATGCAACTGCCTTGTATTTTGATGAAATAGTCTCATCCTTGCTGACGGAGGAGATGAGATGGAAAAATATGGAGAGCCAAAATGGTGATGCCTTGTCTATATGAGGGCAGACCCAGAACAAAAACAAAAATAATTCATCGAGTGGGAGATCTAAATCTAAAGGGAGATCTAAATCTCAACGAAAACCTGTAAAGGTGGTGTGCTGGAAATGTGGAAAGGAAGGGCACTACAAAAGGGACTGTATATCTAAAGCTCTTGAAAAAGGAAAGGGATCTAATGAGGCTCCTTTTGTAGAGGCAAAAACCACCTCAGACGAAGGTGGGGATGTGTACTTGGCTTCTTCAAGTACACATGTAGATCATGAGGCATGGTTGATTGACTCAAGTGCATTCTTTCACTTCACGCCCCATAGAGAGTGGTTTTGCGAGTATGAGATATATGATGGTGGTGATGTGTTCTTGGGGGATGACAGGAAGGCTAGAATCGTTGGTCACAGAAAAGTAAAGTTGAAGTTGCAAGGTGGAAGGGTTAGAATGCTTCCAGGTGTTCTACTTATTCCTGCATTAGCCAAAAATATAATTTCTGTTAGCAAGCTAGATGATGCAAGTGCAAAAACAGTGTTCGAGAAGGATACCTGCAAGATGGTTAAGGGAAAACTAGTATTGATGTGGGGAGATCGGATTGGAACTCTGTACAAGCTGCAAGGTAGCACTATTATTGATGGGTGCAATAGTTCTGTGGTTCCTGAAAGTGGAGTAGAAAATCTAGTGGTCTCTAGAGAGAAGACCATGTTGTGGCATCAAAGGCTTGGACATATTGGAGAAAAGGACCTTAGGATACTTCATGGTAAAGGTATGGTAGAAGGTATGAGTAATAACTCTCTGGATTTTGATTTCTATGAAAATTGTGTATATGGGAAGCAAAATCGGGTGAGTTTCCCCTCTAGTAGTAAGAGGGTGAAACAAATATTACAACTTGTGCACAGTGATGTGTTTGGACCTATGAAGGTTCCATCACTGGGTAAATCTATGTACTATGTATCATTTATCATTTATAGATGACTTCTTAAGGAATACATGGATATATTTCCTTAAGAAGAAATCTGAAGTCTTTGACAGGTTAAAGAATTTAAGGCTCTGGTGGAAAAACAAATAGAGAAGAAGATAAAGATGCTGAGGACAGATAATGGTGGAGAGTTTTGCAGTAAGGAATTTGAAGAATTCTGTAAGAAGTGTGGTATAGCATGGCAAAGGACTACACCATATACACCTCAGCAAAATGGAGTTGTAGAAATAATGAATAGGATGTTGATGGAAAGGGCAAGAAGCATGCTCAGTGGTGTCGGGTTAGGACAGGAATTCTGGGCAGAGGTGGTGGATACTGCATGTTACCTAGTCAACAAGTCACCTTCATCAGCGTTGGAGGATAAGACTCCACAAGAGGTATGGACTGTTAATAAACCCTCTCTTTCACATCTGATGGTATTTGGATGTGATGCATATTTACATGTTCCAAAGGAGAAACGAACCAAGTTGAATACTAAATATGAAAAGTGCATCTTTATTGGGTATAAGGATGGTTTAAAGGATTATAAGCTTTCGAACCCAGTCACACGGAAGGTTGTGTACAACCAAGATGTGGTCTTCATAGAGGTGAAAGATGTTATTAAACATGAAGTCCAATGAAAGGAACCTGAGAAGATATAGTTTGAGATAAAGAAGGAAGAATCAAACTCTAGAGCAGAGGAGGAATCAGAAGATGAAGAGCCACAAACTCCGGCTATGAGAAGATCGGTTTGAGAAAGAAGGAAACCTGAAAGGTATAGTCCACCTACTTTCTGTTCAAATTTTGCTTTATCTATTACTGACAATGATCCCAGAACTGTGAAGGAAGCAGTAGATTCAGAGGATGGAAAACTCTGGAAAGAGGCCATGGTTGATGAAATGGCATATTTTCACAAAAATGAGGCTTGGGGTCCAGTGGAGTTGCCAGATGGAAGGAAACCCATTGGCAACAAATGGGTGTTCAAAAAGAAGACAAATGTAGAAGGAAAAGTGGAGAAATACAAAGCTTGGTTTGTAGAAAAATGTTATTCCTAGGTGCCGGGAATTGATTTTGGTGATATTTTTTTCTCCTGTTGTAAAGGTAACTTCTATTAGATTACTTTTATCTGTTGTTGTTGCTTTTCATTTTGAGGTAGAACAGATGGATGTGAAGACAACATTTCTTCACGAGGATCTAGAAGAGGCAATCTACAGGAAGCAACCTGAAGGCTTTGCAGCGAAGGGTAAGAAAGAACTGGTATGCAAGTTAAAGAAGTCTCTATATGGGTTAAAATAGTCACCAAGGATGTGGTATTAGAAATTTGATACATTTATACGAGGACTTGGCTTCACCAGAAGCAAAGTAGATCACTGTGTGTATTTTAAATTAATTGGTGACTGTGTTATTTATCTGGTCTTGTATGTGGATGATATGTTGTTGGTTATGACAAAGAAATTATCCAAGATTTGAACACCCAATTGTCCTCCAAATTCGACATGAAAGATCTTGGAGCTGCAAACTATATTTTGGGCATGGAAATTAAAAGAGATTGGGCAAAGAGGAAGCTCTGGTTAAACTAGAGGAAGCATGTCGAGACAATACTGCAGAGGTTTAATATGCATGATAGTAAACCGGTGAATGTTCCTATTCCTGTAGGTGTGAAGTTATCTGCTAAACAATGTCCCATGACACAAGAAGAGGAAGAGGAAATGTCTCGTGTTCTATATGCAAGTGCAGTCGGTAGCCTGATGTATGCAATGGCCTGTACTAGACCAGACATTTCACATGCAGTGGGAGTATTGAGCAGGTTTATGTAAAAATCAGGAAAGGAGCATTGGACAACAGTGAAGCGGGTTTTCAGGTATTTGCATGGCACTAGTGATTATGGTCTGTGCTACCAAGGAAGACCAAGATTGGATTGAGTGTTGGATATTCATGGATTTGTTGATGTAGACTAGGTTGGAGATTTGGATCAGAGAAGATCTATAAGTGGGTATGTGTTTAACCTATTTGGAGGTGCAGACAGTTGTATGAGTAAGAAACAATCTGTAGTGGCACTATCAACTACAGAGGCAGAATACATGGTAGCCACTCATGCAAGCAAGGAAGCTGTTTGGTTGTAGAGATTGTGTTCAAGTATGGGGTTAGTACAAGAAGCTATAAGGATAGACTGTGAGAGCCAAAGTGCAATTTTCTTGGCAAAGAACCCTGTATATCATTCAAAGACAAAGCACATTGATGTTCAGTATCACTTTGTGATGGATATGATAGAAGACGAAAAGGTGTTGCTGGTAAAGGTGGACACTTTGAAGAATACTGCAAATGAATTGACAAAATTTGTGAGCTCTGAGAAGTTCTCTTTGTGTAGAGAGACAATGGGCATTTCAGGGCTAGGAAAATGACTAAGCTCTCTTATGGCTCCCTATGGAAAGAAAAAAACAAGTGGGAAAATGTTGGGTTGTGTTATATTCTTTCCATGTAGTTAATAGGGGGTTTGAAGGGCACCCATAACCCCACTTTATGGGTTCCAGGGTAGCGACCCTGAAAATTTTGGTTTTGGACCCTATGTTAGGTTGCGCGGACCAACCTATGGTTTTGTGCATGTTTTTCGCACATGTTTCTTGGACGCGATGGTTTTCGTTCCATGGTATTGGACACGATAGTTTTTAGTCCATGGTATTGGATGCTTCGGCATGTATAAATATGTATTGTAGCATTGAAAGGAACATAATGAAAAATCAAGCTAGTAGTCCCGGTTTTGGGATCCAGGGGAAATCTCTGCGTATATGTGTTTTATGCGTTATGATATCGCATTGTTTTTTTTCTGTGTTTTAGAATTCGTATGCAGGTAATTTTTCTATGAGGTTAAAACCTACAAAATCTTCCAACAAAAAATATTTGGGGCATTTCGTAGTTACGCTACGCCATGGGAGAATTGATCAATGCACAACCAAGCCCTTGGGTTGAAGTCTAGCCATAAAATTTGTTGTAGATCTCTCACTGGCCATGATGGAAAATGGTTGAACCATGTGGCACAAGGAAATCCTTAGAAAATACCTTTTTTAGGCTACACAAATCTGGTTTTTGAATGCGAGTAGTTAATTCGAGAGTGAAATATCAAGAAAAGGGATGTCAATTTCTATCAAAGCCACACCCTGTTGCACTACATCTCATCCAACAATCCATTTTGACTAAAAGAATACCTTGAACCATGTTGTCCTCAACAACGTGTGGAATTTCTAAGCACACAAAAACTACTATAAACTAGTGTTGATGCTTCTCTACTAGTCTATGATCTAGGCACTAAGCTATGTTCATGTTTGTGACTAGTCATTATTTTCATATTTTTAAAGTATCGTTTTTTAAAGGATTTTGGATGGGGTCCCCAACATTTCCATGACATTTTCTAAAATTTGGGGTTGGGGCAAGTCTCGACACATACCCTGGACATGGTTCCCTGTTCCTGCATCCCCACTATCCAGAAACTTGGTGGAACATTGTGTGTTGTTAGTGAACAAAATGGTAAAAAGTAATCATCCACAAGTCTTAGTGATTTTTAATGAGTATTAATAACCCCCTGCACCTGTCCACTTTAACAAATGCACCAACAACAACCACACACAAAAATTATTCTCACAAAATATGTGAAATGAATCCTGTAAACATTGGTTTAATTTTTGAAGTGTACTCAATTTCAATGTTGAAAACCATCTGGATTGTTTATGGGGTCATGACTCTATGAATATTTTTGCAAAAGACTAGAAACCAAGATCTGCTATTGTTGCCACTCAACTTCAGGTTGGTAATCGTATATCTATAATGTTTTGGTAGTTTAAAAATTTTGTCGAAGCATCCTCTAAACTTTAAAGCAATAAAACACAACCAAAGTGAAGGAAAGAAATGACACTATGTATGCTCTTCTGCTTTGCAAGAGAAGTAACAAAGAAAAATGAAGAAAACTAAAGAGCAACTTTTGTACTGGAAACAAAGATAGAGTATTCTAATATCTGATAGCTCGATTAAAAAAAGAATAAAACAACTAGAGCAGTAGTATTTCTATGGTATAGCTCTACAAAGAATTTTGCACTGTTGCTTGGCCTTTCATGATTGTTGTCCTTGTATAGCTACACCAATTATTAGCCATCGTGTTTTCCACAGAACCTGTGTTCTGCATCCTCTGTTGATCTGTTTTGGTAACCTCAAAATGTGGCGAAATTGCAATATTCTTTTCTTTTGTTAATCAAACTAAGTTTAGAAGGTCAAATTGTCTCGTATTCTTTAATGTCACAACCAAAGAAGTATAAGTTGGCAGGTGATCGACTATGTTCTGTAGATGTACCTAATATATTTTATGCCATTGTAGTTTTAATTGCACACTTTGACATCTCTCCCAAAATCTAACTCAGAGTTAGAGTATCCTTGCCCAAATACATACCCAGAAATGGGGACTTGCAAAATAGATTGTTTTTCGAGGGTATAAATACCTGAACTTGAGACAATTGACCCTCCCATCATTTGATCGAGTCCAATCCCTTCTAGATCTAGAGTACACCAATAGTCATAGCTACGAGAAAGGTCCTATTTCAATAATAAAGAAACAAAATGAAGAGTAGACACGCGCTTTGAATAATAAAGAAACACAATGAAGAGCATAGGCGCGAATCTAGTCAGGTAAGGTCCTGTGTTAGGCAACCCTGTCAAGTCCTGAGAAACTTGATAGCTAAGGGCTGCTAGGTTTCAAACGAGCAGAAGTATGTGGGTTGTAGCTCCAAAATGCAACTCTTTCCCTCTTTCCATGAACTGTAGCCCGATGTTTTCCCACATGTGACCTGATTTTTTCCCTCCGCTTGGCCAAAAAAATGTATAAAAAAATACCTTATGTTATATATATATTGTTGTATAGTATATTAAAACCCTTTAGGCCCTCATTATAACCCTAATATATTGTTTTTTTATTTTCCCATTTTTAATTCCCCAATATGAAGGCATGTGACATAATATTGATTTGTGAGTGACACACCCATGGATTTGACTAACTGTTGATGACGTGCATGTATGGTTTTGGCTTTCTCTCTTTCTTCTTTGAGTTTGAGGATTTTTTATTTCCTTAATTGCATAGAAGAGGAAGGAGTTTCTTCAATAAATTGAACTAGGGCTAGAGAGAGAACAACTATATTTGTGGGAAGAACAACTTCTTTCCCATAGACCAGATTAAAAGGAGAAGTGCCTATTGAGACCTTTTGTGTTATTCTATCCGCCCATATAGAAAATGTTAATGATTTATGCCATTTTTTTTACTCTGATTAATAGTTTGTTTGATCATCCTTATGAGGTTTTTATTTGTTGATTCAGCTAAATCATTTCTGCAAGGATAATAGTTAGCAAAATATATAAGTTTAAAATGTCTTGTGAGAGAAAATTATGTCATAGGATTGCCATTGAAATAGGATGCATTGTCAAACATGAGGGCAGTTGGTAGACCAAATCTAATAATAATAAATTCGATAACGTTTTTAGAATTGGATACCTTTAGTGGAATTTATTCCACCCACTTAGTGAAGTAATCAGTTGTTGTAAGGATATATCTATGTTTCTTTGAAGAGTGAGGAACAATCTCACCTATTATGTCTAGTCCCCATTGTTTAAATGGTTCTTCAATGTTGACCGCTATAAAGGCAATGCGAGTTTCCTTTGTCTTCCATCAGCTTTTTGAAAAATTTTGCACTTCCTTACATATTCGTGTGCATCTTTGAATAAGGTTGGCCAATAATAGCCAACATGCAGGATTTTATGCACTATTGTGTCTCCTCCAAAATGTCCACCAGCTAGTCCATCATGGAGTTCCTACATAACCTTTTCTGCCTCAGATTTTTCAAGGCACCTATGTAAAACAGAATCATAATTCTTCCTAAACAAAACATCATTGATGATTTCATATTGTTTATATTTTAATCTCAAAGCCCTTTTTCTTTTGTAACTGAGTTGCATAGGGGCATATCCATTTTTTAAATAAAATATGATATCAACATATTTAGATTCAATATCATTGAGGTTTACCTCACATATTTGTACATCATTGCCTGAATCGTTTGGTGTTGGTAAGTTGGATGCTCCAACTAACATTCTGAAAAAACCTTGACCTATAACAATTTTAGCTGGTCTAATTTCAATGTCATATTCTTGCAGTGTTGTTACACGATTTTCTCTTTTCTCACCTAATTCTCTTAGCATTAGTAAATTTATCACATATGAGAATGAAATTATTACTTTAGTGTGAGTTTTAAGAAGAAAAGCTATGAAATGTTTTATTGATTTGAAAATAGCAAAAGCCTGCTTTTCGACATCTGAGTAATTTAGTTCAACAGCTTGAAAATTGGAGCTAAAGAAAGAAACTCGTGCTTCAACATTATCATCATTGACTTGTGCCAAAATAGCTGCATATGATGTTTTGGAAGCAAAAGTATATAAAATAAAATGATTAGAAAAAAATGGAGTTGCTAAAGAGGGAGAATTTATAATTGCTTGTTTAATAAGATTGAAAGCTTCATGCTCAGTATGTTCCCATTTAAAAATAAAAAATTTCTTGATCATAGATTGGAAGGGTAAAACAATTCGTGAAAAGTTAGGGACAAATCTTTTGACAAAATTTATCTGACCTAGGAAAGATTGCATGGATTTTTGGTTGTGAGGTAAAGAGATTTCAGAAATTTATTTTATCCTTTTAGGATCTATGTCAATGCCATCTATAGATACAATAAATCCAAGAAGTTTACCTTCTCTTAAAGCAAAGAAAGATTTCTTTGGATTTAGAGAAATTCTATATCTTTTACAACATTCAAAGATTTGTCTTAAGTCCTTTAAGTGATTACTGCGCTTTTTTAAATATACAATGATATCATCTAAATAAATGACCATTGTTTTATTCACCAAACATTTTAAAGCTATATACATGGATCTTTCAAACGTTTCACCAAAATTTATTCATCCAAATGGCATCTTTTGATAAGCACATGTTCCCCATTTGGTTCTAAATGTGGTATTTAGTCGATCATCTGGATGTACGAGAATTTGATTATAACCTGAAAATCCATCCAGAAAAGAAATTAACTCTGAGCCTACAACTGACAGTAGTATGTGTTCCATAGCAGGCAGTGGAAAGTTATCCTTCTCACAAGATCTGTTGAGATTGTGAAAGTATATACAAATTCAAATATCACCATTCTTTTTCCTTGCTAGAACTAGGTTAGAAACCCACCTTGAATGTTTGGCAGGAAAAATTATTTTGCCTTTGAGAAGCTTATTTAATTCAGATTTGATTTTATTTTCTAAATTTGGATGAATCTTTCTCAACTTCTATTGTACAAGGTTTTTGTCAAATATCATTGGAATGGTATATTGAATGATGGAAGTATCATATGTCTTAAGATCATCATAATTCCAAGAAAAAACATTTTTATATCTTTTCAACAAATGAATGAAAGCTAATCTTTCATTGGGTGTTAGACCAACACCTAGATTAATATTCTGTGGTTTAAGATCAGTTCCAAGATTTACTAATTCAAACCTCAATGTTCAACTTTGAAGCTTTGATTTAGTTGGATTCTTGAATCTGTCCTTAAGATCATATAGATCTTCTAGCTTAACTCTAGATTTAGGTATGGGATTTACACTTTTCTTTGCTTGAGTTGGATGTTGTTTTGGTCTTCATCTATTATCTGGTCATCATATGAGCCTTCAGATGTTAGAAAATTTATGATATCTAGATCATCATTAAAAAGTCGTTAATTGGTGATGTTATTGGGAATAGAAGGTCTAAAACTTAATTCTATAGAAAATTGATCAGGACTATAATCTTCTGGTGGTATGAGCTTGGATGCAACATTAGCCAAAAGATCAGCACTTGCATTTTGAAGTCTTGGAATTGGAGAAATGTTGAATGCTAGGAAATGTGAGGTGAGGTCCTGGGCTAATGATTGATAATGTTTCAAATGTCCAGAAAGACAGTGAATAGTATTCCTCACCCATTTTGATTACAATTTCCGAAACTAAAAAACTTGAAGGTATTTTGTTAGGTAAAATTGACTTGGGGTTTGAGTCAAGGTTGACCTCGTTAAATAGTATTGGTTTGGGCACATGGTAGAATGTACCCATGGTATCATGGTCAATGTTATTTCATGTAATGAAGCCTATAAAAGGCTAGAAATACTTCATTATAATGTAGGCCTGGAGGTGAGCGGTGAAGGCTCACTTGGCCAGATTGGCCAGGGTTTTGGCCAATGCCAATGAGATCTCATAGGGTCGGGTTTTTCCCTGGATTTGGGGTTTTCCTAGATAAATCTTATTTTTATAATATTTATCTGTATTGTTGTTGGTTATGATCTTATTAGATTTGGTTTTTCCCCAGATTATGGGTTTTCCTGGATAAATATTATGAGTATAATATTTATGTGTATTATCATTGGTTATTTTATTATTCCTCTCTATAAATCTTGGTAAATCTTAGTAATAATTTATCTCTCTGTTGTAAAATTCTTAAAAGCTGGTATCAAAGCTAATTTGTCTTCAGAAGGACGTTTTTTGTTTCCAAGGGTTCGTATTGGCCTAGTAGACAGAGAGATAATTAAGTTTTTCTTGCAGATCTGGATCAAAAGCCATAGATTGTGAAGCAAAGTTGAATGCTATTAGGTCATGAGAGATTCAGTGGATAAGGAGGATTTCTGTATATGTATTAATTAATTGATGAACCATGTACCTGAAAAGAAAACCTAGATAACTGGCACTAGTTACCCATGTAATTCGAGAGATGGATTCTTTTTATATGGACATTGATGTCATATGTACAAAGACAACAACAAGGGTAAACAAAAGCAAAAATTATTATTATAATGGAGTAAAATTTTTAATTTTCATGTAAATAGGCATACTTCTGTAAGACCTAGTAATGCATGAGTACCCCTCAGTCATTACCAGTAAGGCATGCATACCCATGGGTAATTATTGTAAAGTTTGGATTAGACCTAGGTAATAGGGGGATGTGAGGTTAACAAATCCTGGGTAAAATAATTTGTGGTGGGTAAGGGCTAGAGTGAGCGGTATTGTCTCACTTAGTAGGTTTTGCCTGGATTTAGTCAAGGAACCCCAAGTCAAGTTTAAGGGGGGAATTGTTAGGTAAAATTGAGTCGGTGTTTGAGTCAAGGTTGACCTAGTTAAATAGTATCGGTTTTGGGCACATGGTATAGTGCACCCATGTTATTATGGTCAATGGTATTGCATGTAATGAAGCTTATAAAATCTTAGGAATACTTCATTCTAATGTAGGCCTAGAGGTGAGCGGCGAATGCTCACTTGGCCAGATTGGCCAGGGTGTTGGCCAATGCTAATGAGATCTCAGTAGGTTGGGTTTTTCCCTAGATTTGGTGTTTTCATAGATAAATATTATGTGTATAATATTTATTTGTATTGTTGTTGGTTATGATCTTATTGGATTGGGTCTTTCCCTAGATTTGGGGTTTTCCTGGATAAATATTATGTCTACAATATTTATGTGTATTGTTGTTGGTTATTTTGTTATTCCTCTCTATAAATTTGAGTAAACCTTAGTAATAATTTATCTCTCTTCCGTAAAATTCTTAAAATATTTGATATCAAGGCCTGTGGCTTTATACAATCCTTGAACTAATTCTTGATACTCAGCAGCGTTATTCGTGCATTCAAATTCAAGTCTGCATGCCAACATAACTTTTTCTCCTTCAGGGATAACTAATATGCAATATGCCCTAGCTCCATCATTAGATTTAGATCCATCAAAAAATCATTTCCAAAATAAAGAATTGACTAGTCTGTTTGTGAATAATTTTCAGTTTGTGATGTAACAAAATTTTCCAAAAAGGGTGAAGTGTGTGCATTAAAATTACCCTAAATTGATTTGACTGTATAATTTCCAATGAAATTACCATTGTATGCGACAGACTTATTTTATCCTTCTAGTTCAGTCACGATGTACTTTAAATGTTTTTTCACAGTCGACCCTTATTTGATTTGTCTTACCATTGTAAGGAAGCCACACATGAGACCGGTCTATTGTGAAATAGCCATGAAGATTTTTGGACCAATCTCTACTTAGGATAAAGCCATAGAATTCAGGAATATCAACGAGTAAAACGTTAATCACTTGACATACTTTCAGGTTTAATGATAGTGTAATGGTAACCTAATTTATTTATGATATGAATTCGACTTGCATTCAATCAAATTGTATAATGAGAACAACTGATTTATTGGGTATGACATTCAATTTTGCACAGGCCTTTGTGGAAAAATGTTGGATGATGCGCCAGAATGAACTAAACAATTGTACAAATTCTTATTAAAGACTTCAAAATTCAGAAGACAAGGATGGTCTTGGATTTAGATCTACCACCAATTAAATAAAAATCATTCGAACTGATTTTATCTAATGAAGTACTGGGAGGCCTACCCATTTCTTGAGCACCCTAAGAAATTACAGTAGCAGGAATAGGAGAAGTGGGGACTGCTTTTAGTTCTTTGAGGAATAAATTATGCTGATGTTTTATCTTTCTAAGCTCATAAACCCTGATATTGGCTCTAGTATTCTTCATGTCTTCAATGATATTGTATTCCATATCCTCATAAAATAGTGAGGCTTTAGTTGGAGGCAAAGAATTGGATTGAGGAGATGTTTGATAAGATTTGGGAGAAGATTTATTACCTATTTATTTTTCTTTGACAATAGGAGTTGGTGATTTCTATGTTCAACTTGTCTGTGGCAAATCAATAGTGATCTTACTTCTAATAGCAATAGGTAATTCTTCTTGTTCTTCATCATTATCTGACAAAGGAAGAACGAAATCCTACATTCCATGTACTTCAACTATCTCTTCGTCATCAGATTAATCTTTAGCTGTTGATACTTCTTCTTCATCCACATATGATTCAACATTCGATAATGTATTTGGAGGTTTAGGATTAGAGGGGGAATTTCTTTTGAAATGTCTAAAAGGTTTTCTAGAAGAAGTTTTGGCTACTTACGTTTTAATGTCAACCATTTCATTGGACATGGTCTTAAGTACCTTTTGCAAACCTTCAAGATCGAAAGGATATTTAGGTGTTTTCTTCTTTGATTCATCCTTGAAGGTAACCTTTTTGGATTTTATTTCTTCTAATGATTTTTTCTTTTCTAAAGCTAAAATTTGTTTTTCCACATCTATAGCTTCTTTCATGTTTTTAGCCAAGGTTGGATTGGTAGCTCTATCAACAAAAATAGCTGCATTTGAGGGAAGAGCCTAAATGTACCATTCATTTTGAACTTCAGTACTTGGCCTGGATGTCATTGGGATTTTGCTTAATAATTTGTTAAAACGTTAATTGAAGTCCTTAACTGGCTCTCTAGATTCAACTTTCAAGTTGGAGAGATTATTAAGAAGTAGCCGTTGAGCGGCCATGTCCGAACTTGGTTAGGAACTATTCCTGAAATGCATTCCAACTATCAATGGAACCATATGGTAATGAAAAGTACCAGGATCTTGATGATCCTTGTAAATTATAAGAGAATAATCATACAATTTTGTCTTCTTCTACCACCCCACATAGATTTATGGACAACATGAAATTTTTTTATATGTCCTTTGACAGGAACACCATCATCAGAGTTGAATTTTGGCAACCATTTTTCTAGATGCATAGGTAATGGATGTAATGGTCCTTCCATTCAAACGGCTCCTGGATTTTTCCATGGTATTTGATCCATTATGGGTATCTGTGTGGAAGAAGATGCACTAATGGTTGAAGGTGATTAGGTAGAGGAAGATTGTACTCATGTACCAGTGTATATCATGATCTGAGATGGTGATGTGGATGATTTAGTTTGTGATGAAGAAGATAGAATGAATGTGGGAGTTTGTGGTGATGGTGAAAGAATATCAATATGAGTTTCAGTCATAGATTTCTTATTTTTCCTTCGAGGATGAGGTTGAGGAAATTCAAATGGAGGAATTCTAAATTTTTCACTTTGTAATCTAGTTAATCTTAGAGAGGAAGGAAAATGCGAACAAACGTTGGCTTGGGAAAATTCAGATTCGTCGTGAGATAGAGAAATCCCTTGTAATTTATGAATTAAATATTGTACTTTAGGAGTTTCTACAGAGGAAGGTTGATCTGATTTCTTTAGAGAAACAGTAGTGGACTATAACAAATATTTCACAACTTTATGTTTAGGATTTGGAGATCTAGAATGTGACAAAGAAGTTGGAGGTGATGGTGAGGGAGTTTTACTCTTAGAATGGATTTATGATTTATATTGGCTTTCCATTCACTATCAGGCCCTCCTTCTAGTGCCAAAATGTTGAACCATCGGAATTCGTTGTGACAACATGGGGGATAACCACCCGTTCTGGACCTTCAAGGCAACTCCTTTTCCATTTGGTGTAGTGGATTTGACTAGGGATAATGGGACCAATTTCCCAGAGAGGATTGATTTGATAGTGATGTTGGGGGTGTATAAGATATAACGAAAAATGATTTAACTAAGAATGATTTAATCTAAATAATAAACACATGCATCTATCTTATTCAACATTATCTTACTATAAATATACCCAGGAATAATATGTGATCTAGAAAGATGTCCCAAAGAAACGGTAATGAAGATTATTCAACTGCTAAAAGAAATTAAATCGTAAATGATAATTGTTTTGGATAAATAGTTAGACATAACAATTGAGAAAAATTTATTGCATATAGTAATTGTGCATGTATTCAAAAAGGAATTAGAGCTGAAACATCATACAAAAGTGCAATAATGTAGAGCTATAACTTAGATTTCCTACATAACACAATATAAGAAAAAGTATTGCTAACTCATAAATAAAACACGATCATAAGAAGTAACATATATGAAAGTTACTACTCATCGGCTCAACAATATTGATCCACTTTCATCCAATGAAATACACTCTAAGAGTACAGAAGAGAAATTTTAGTAGAGTATTCTTCGATATTCAAGAAAATTAGTCCATGTTCCAATTATTTCATCAAAACATTCACAAAATTACAGAAGTGAAATGTCTTGCAAAGTGTTTTTGATAAAATCCTGGACTGCTCTCTAAATGCATGAGAGGGGTTTAAATACTATAATACATGTTTCAAAAGTGGGTTATTACAAAAAAAAGCTGAGGAGGTTTCAAACAACCTTCCTCAGAGTAAGAAAAAATAAAAACTAAAAATAGAAAATAAATTGATGACAAGCTTATTTCTAATTGAATTATCTTAGTCAACCACTTGATCCTTGACATTGCAAATATCCATCATTGGTTTAACCTGGGGTGGTTGGTCGATTGTAGATATTACCTATCCTACAAATATGGCATCTGAGAGAGCTTGCACCATTTTTTGAGCAAAACTTGTTAAGCATCGTACAATCATCCACTAGCTATGTGATTTCACCAAATACTGCTAGTATGTCTCCCAATCAAGTTTGGTCAGTTGTTTGATCACTTCCTCTTTGGTTTGAGTTGTTTCTTTCCACTGTTGTTCTAGCTTTTCGATATCGGGGAGAGCCCTTAGTATGCATTCTTTAACAAGGTTGGCACTGTGAAGATTTTCATTATCATCCTCAATTATGTTGTTTGTTGTACCTGTCGCTATTGCTATTGCCATATCTTCCAATTTTAGCTATGTATCCCAATATGCAAATAGAATATCTTTATAAGATTATTCTATCTTTGCTAGATCAGCCTTTCTTCCCTCATCATATTCCTGTCAGGAAATAAATTCTGAAATATTTTTATGGATTTATTCATATTCAAATCTTAGATCAATCATTTCATTTGCCAATTTATTACTTCTTTCATAGTAAGGATTGATCTTAGAGATATTTCGGCAAAACATCTCTTGTTGTTGTGTTGATAAGGAATTTAGCTTGATCACCTCTTTAATGAATTTTTTTGTGTGAGGGTTATCTTTGAATCTATCTACCATGGCCTACACTTGGAGAATCTGTGAGTCTTTCTCTCACATTCTTTCCTGGTGTTGTAACCTAATTGGCTCGAATTCCCTGTGAGGTTGAGCTACCTATTGTTCTGCTTTCCGATTGGTACTTTGTTTTTCATGTTCCAATTGTTGTTTTGGCAGCTGTATTTTCTGTTCTTTTTCTTTAAGCAGTAGCCATACTTCCATTGATTCGTTCTCAATGGTTGAAATAGTCATTGTGTCCAACTTTCTCTTCTTTCTTTGTCTTTATACCACAACCTTATGTGTAGGGCTATAAAATATGTCGAGTGAAGGTATTTCTTCAATTTTTAAGACAATTTCAGAAGTGGGGAAAGACCGAATGACCTCAATATCTTGAGTGTTTGTGGCCCCTTTCTTTGTTGTCGCTAGATTTGTTACGTGTTGAGTCTGTTTCAGGGTATGGAATCTAGATGTCTCTTCAAGACCTGTGCTTGTTTGGAGCTTTTGATTAAATTTCTCACATTCCTTGTCTAGGTCAACAAGTGGAATCTTCCCTGTTTGCACTTATGTGGATTCAACCTATGTCTCTTTCTTAGCCAAGGCCTGTTCATCCATTTCCTTAGTATTTCCTTCTTTATTTTTTGAGAACCTTTATTAGGACTTTCTTCTCCATTCTAAAATTTTCTCTGAATGCTCTGACCCTTGAGTTAATTTTTCTTACATTTCTTCTTCACAATTTTCCTTAGAACTTCCCTCCAAGCTCATGCTAGGAGTAGGTTCTCTTATTCATTCAATTTGTAATAGGTCCAATGGGACCTTCAATAATAATTTATTCCTATATACATGAAAAGATTTGATATCATCTCGGCTTAACTATAGTGATGCTAAATGTAGAATCTTTGCAAATGATTCGACTTATTGAAAGAGGTCATCAAATGGATCCTCTTCATGAGTAAATTGTTTGATTTTAACCATGGTAGTGAAGTCTTTAGCTACTTGATTTGGGTCATATTGTCGACCTGGAATCGTGGCTAATTTTAGAGATGTAATATTCTCCATTTATTTCACTATGTGCTCATAATCATGCAATGTGAAAGTGCCACGGTATAGTGGAAAGGTTTTCCAAATAAGGTTTTTCATTTGTTTTATGAATTTGATTAAACTATCCCCTGTTGCATGGTGATCTATCTCTCTTGCTAGTAGTTTATCTAGAACATAATATGGGAGGACGAGTGGAGCATCAATGCTCCCAAATACTCATATATAAGTGAATTTTTCTTCACCAAAATATCTTGCGACTGGCAAGATGTCTATCCTTTTTTCTTCGTAAAGCCTGGGGGTCGTTTTATCAAAAATGGTTTTATAAATGGGTAACATAATACCTTGGTAAATTTGGTAAAAATGCAAACTGAATTGGGACTCCCACAAGATTTTATGATACACATGGATGGGGAGAGGGCTCTATGCAGTCTACTTCCAACCCATATTTGGAAATTGAGAGAAAAAACAAATGGCATCCATTACGTAAGTGCACATATAAAAAGGGGGAATAGTTCTTGATGAGATATTTCTCTTTTTCCTGTATTCCCTAATAGCCATAACTAATTTATCTGATAAAATATCACTCAAATTCATAATCATTGCATTAACTACTACATCAGTCAATGGAATCCACTCTATAGAAAATTTGGTACAATCAACCTTCCCAAATAATCTATGCATCATCATAGCTGTGAAGTTACGTGGAGCCGAGAGGGATGAAGTTGGGTAAATATCAGATTTCTCCCGTTTGATTTTGCCTGAGACTGACCTCTGGTTTTGTGTAACATCCAATGGGTCCTCGTTCTCTTTGGAAAAATGTTCAAGGAAATATCTATTATAGAGATTTTGTGTTATGAAACTAGCCCACAAAAAGATAGAAAAGATACATCAACACCTTAGAAATAAGCCTCTTCGAGGGGGCAACCTTCTTTAAATTACACAAATGAAAAATTCTTAGATGATTCAAATGAAAAAGCCTCCTTTCTATATATATGAGTCTAAGGGGTCACAATATAACCAAAGCTGACCTAACAATAATAATATAAAGGCACAAAAATAACAATAGTGGGATTCTATGAGGCACAATAATAACAATATGGGGACAATAGGGGAACAACAATAACAATAAGGGATACAATGACAATAGTAATGGGGGAATCACTAGTATTATAGGGACCTAACATGCCCCT
>APFE031180330.1:0-20155 GCA_000404065.3 Pinus taeda | reverse complement strand
AAACAGGAACGGACCACTCCGTCTTAGGGTTCGAATCAAAAACTAAGTTGGACTCATCCGAAGGATGAGCTTACAAACAAGCATATGTTATCCTCCTCAAGCTTGTAAAAAATAAAGAGGTACTTGCCAGAAATGGTGGGGGAAAAGTGAGAAGAATGAGCCTATTTGATATCTTTTTGTCTCAGAAAAACCTTACTACCACTCTTGAACACGACACTTGTTCATTCACCTGGGTTGGGAAATCCTTTGCCTCACAGTTGACCAAATCATTGACATTCTTTAGCTGGGTTATGGGAATTAACTTTGAGTCATTCATTACCAAACCATCTGTTGTGTCGTTATGTGTTCAAGAGGTTTGTAAACAAAACATTCAACTGCAAAATACCTATCATCGATTTTATCATCCTTGAGTTAGTCCTTACAGTAACATTTCTTCAACTTGAACTATGATTTCGTGTTGTGGGCTTGCCTACGACAGGTCGCTTTCTATCGACATCAGCACATTATCTAGAGAGTTGACTTAGAAATCGTCAGTACCTTGAGGTCTGCATGCATCAAAGGTAGGTTTCTCGCCTTCGACGACAGTTTCATCATTGACTTGTGATCGAAGGATTCCATGAAATGTTCGACACCGACTCATTCATTCACATCTCATGGATTGTGTTGGGTACTTTGAGAACCATTGACATTACTTGTGGTCTCTCTCACACTTGTTAACAGTTTGCATCATTGACTGGTAATCAAGTGGTTTCTACCATGTTCGACATCGACTCATTTATTCACATGGCTAGAATCGTACCAATTCGGGAAGTAGAGATGAAGACCCTGGATCTGGTTTCCACCATCCAGGCTGCGAGGAGTTTTGTATTCATTATGTTGTAGACCAACCATAAACAGATGGTTGCGTCCATACTGTGTCTACACGAGTCTCTGATTATGATGTATTATGAAATCATTCCTGTATCAGAGTAGTTAGTCTGTTAGTTAAAGTTTTGATCTGAGTATGGGAATGCCTACCTCAGCGATGATATAATCTTATACATGTATTTTGTGTTGAAAATTGCAGGTTCTGACCAGGCTCTCCACGAGATAATCCTTGAAATGATAAAGTACTTCACCCTTCCTAGATGATATAAAACTCTTATCTATTACAGGCTTCGCACTTTAGGGGGCAATCTGTTACACTGAAATTTGTCACCATGACTATCTGCAGTTAATATGGCTCCATCAATAGTCATATTATCCTCCTTGTCAAGCCTTATACCTCTGCTCTTCATGTCAAACTTCAGAAAGAGAGAAAGTCACTAAAAAACATGTTTATCTCTGGGTACGCAGTTTCTCTCTACCTTACCTGCGTGTACGCATCCCAAGCTCATTGTACCTGTGTACTTGTACGCTCTGTAAGTCAAGGGATGAGTGCGTACTCCTGTAAAGGTCAAAAGGCGCGAGTTTCATCTTAAAAAAGTTACTTGTGGTCATTTCTAGAGCATTATAGAAGATTGTTTGACGTGTATTGAGCGCCTCCAGATGGTTCATGCATCCCTATGATAGAGGAACTTATCCCATCAAGAGAGGAGCTACCCCATCCAAAAGAGGGAATATCCCATTGATGTTGGAACTGAATAACTTCCTCTAGAACACTATAAATACAGGCCTTGGGCCAGAGGAGGTGAGGTTGAAAGCTGAACTTCCAAAGGGTAGATGCTGCTGGAATTAGGACTTCCATTGTAAGCTTGTGAGGAGAGATTACCATCCTTTCTTGTTTCATTTGGAAGTGGGTGAGCTTGTCAAAGTAGAGGAAAACTCTTGCTGGACCCTGGGAGGAACTTGCACAACACCAAGGCTCAGGTTGTAATGGTTTCTTTTGTTTCCTATTAAAACAAATAAGTCTATTCTTCTCAACAATTTGTTATTAATGAGTTGTTTCATATACTCCTTGGTCTATATGTTGAATATGTTTTGTTTTATGAGATATTCAGGTGTTATGTAATCGTTTGATTGTTAGTGTATGCAGGTTTCGAAGTGAAGGAGGAGCTCATATGGATCAACGAGGCTAGACTACTACAACAGCGTTGGACTTCAGGTAGGATCGAAAACACTTGGTTTCTCGTATGATAATGCATGTTTAGAGAAGGATTTCACTAGAAAGTCTTAGGCTTCTAGGGAGGTTGGTTTTGTCTGCAAGATTAACTCTTTCCGCATGACAGAGACTGTGCTTTCTATAGATAGTCAGGTGGTCGCACCACCTGTGCGAGGCTTCAATGCACCTTTTAGCCTAATCTATGGGCACTCCTCAATTTCCCTTGCGACAGTCAGTGCCGCGCATTCTTCCTTATGCGATGCGCTCCCCTGGTTACTTTTTCTGTTAATGTGTGGTTGTAACCATGTTGGTAGAGCCACAAACTGTCGGCAGAAATCTTCTAATGCAATAGTTTTTCAATCCATATCTTGTCCTATCATTCTTAGTTTATTGATGCAGCATGCTTACACGGATTCGATTTCCACTTCTTTGATTTCGGCATCCATTAACGCGCTTTTCTTCCCCAGTCATTCCCAATCTTTGAGTTTGTGAAACTTAAAGTTCCCCCATCGAACGGCTTCCTGAATCTGAATATGTTTGACCTCGTGTGGCTGCATAATTCCTTTGTCCTGGTCCCTGCATATTGTTCCAACTATATGAGGATTCCTTCCTCCCAAAATTATGGCCTCGACTCTGCTCGTCATCTTTGATATCATCTCCATGCTCAGATTCTTGTACATGGCTGTAGAGGCCCATCTGACCACTGGTACGTGCAGGTCTCAATCAGTTTGTCTCGCCTGGTGAACCTTGTTCAGGATCCCGCATACCTTCTTGAATGCTTCTACATGGAACGTTTGTGGTGTGCATCGATTTTCCTGCTGCTGTGTCTAGTTTCAATTTTCGATCCCTAGTTTGGTGTATGTTTGTGTGGACTGCACAAGACACATTTGTACCCATCGACACAGGTGAGCGTGCAAGCTAATCTATCTTGGTTGCTTGACTCTTGGTCGAAGCTGGGGTCTTCTAAACTGCAGGCACATCATCCTTCTACATCTATCCCAGTCGTCAAACATGCCTTGACATGTACTCCACCACCGTGTGAGTGTTGCACGTAGTGCCCATTTAAGAGCATCAAACCGTTGCTATTCTAGTACTGTTCTTTCAAATTTTTCCAGGAATTCATCCACCGCTATCACTCCATCATATGTTGGCACTTCCCTTGCTTCTGTTGTCACACAGCGCAGTGATCTTATCATCATGTTGCAATTCAGTGTTGTCACTTCATGTAACTGGTTCTTCCAATGCTCTACTTCTTCATCTGAATCCGAAGTATAGGAGTTGTCGCACTCCCATGAGATTCTCCCATCTGCACTCGGATTCACCCGATCCTAGTCTCATGCCGTTATCTATTCAATACAATCCATCTCATCGTCACTTTCATCGTCGCGCACTAGTTCAGTATAGCGCACTCCTTTGGCTGGGTCTAGCGGGACTACTATGCATAGTGACATTTTCTCAAATATTATCTTCCTCTTCTTCAGGTTGATGACTCTATTCATATCAATGGCATAGTCTATTCCTAACAACACAGGATAGGGATTGTTGTCATCAACAATCTCTATCACTTAAAAGTTCTTCTATGTGCTTTCACCTTCAATATCAACTGCTACCCCTTGCAACCTCGCCATGGGCAAAATATTATGTTGGTTCACCATTTGTAATTGAATAGAGGACCACTACAATGTGGGCCTGCCCATGCGTTCACAGGTTTGCTCCGGTAACACATTCGCACCCGATTCCAGATCTAGGATGACCTGATCCATTTCGTACTCACTAATCTGTGTCATCAATCTCATTTCCCTCCAGGTGCGCAATGCATGCTTTCCCAGTTTCTAGACTACACGCGGTTCTCCTGACCCCACGCACTTGGTGATCAGCTCTTGTAGTCCCTTAACTACCTTGTTTTAACACAGAAGTTTCATGCATGTCTACAGAAAGGTAGTGAGCATGGAAGGATCCATTCCTGGCTCTAGTTGATCCTTACTACCTGAAGTGGAGGCCTTCATGAAGCTCTTCTTATCTTCCATAAATGTCTCCTTTGCATATTCTAGGTCAAACTCAGGTTCCTTTGTAGGAGCCTTGCAAACCCATGTATCTTCCTCAGGATGCTTCCCCTTATCTTCCCCCATGGTCGCATCGCTTCTGAGCATCATGTTCACATTTGGGTCTTCTTTGCATGGTTCATACCTCATCATTTGGATATTCTGAGTTAGAGGAGGCTGGGTACCCCTTTTTCGTGCATCTATGTGATCAACGTAGGACAATCTATCATTTCATGATCAAATTGAGCACATTACGAATAGGATATCCTTGTTGGATTGGTGCAATCGCGGGCATAGTGTCATGGTCCTCCATAATTGTAAGAAATTAACTCTTCGCGGCCCCTTCCTGGTCCCATCCCTCCTCATCCTTGACCTCACCCCTGAAATCTAGTGCGTGCCATCCCCGCAGCTGGGTTGAGGGCTCGCATTTCTGTCTGCATCCTATATGCTAGGGTTCGATCCATCATTAGCTTGTAGTTGTGACAAGTGCGCTCATCGTGGCCTGCCAACCTGTAGAAATTATAAAACAATTACTGGGGAGTCTGCGTATACTTCTGCAACAAATGAAAATTGTCCATCGTGTGTTTCCTCCTATCTGACAGATCGTGCACCACAACGCAGGTGTCGCACTCGACCCTACCTTTGCTTCTGGTCTCAACGGCATTGGTTCCCCTCCTACCAAGTATTTCGTGAATACTGGACAATGATCCTTGTCATGGCCCTAGCCTTTGCATTTTATGCACCATAGTTCCTCGCACGCCTCTAGCCACGGTGCCCTATCTTGCTTCGGAATCTATATTTCCTAGCATAGTTTCTGTAGTTGCGCGTGGATTTGTTCAATTCCCAACCCAGGGTCTTGTCTCGGGATCTCATGCAACCTCATTGCCATTTCCAATGCTTCAGCCTGGGTGGAAAGTTTCTGTTGTGATAGCGCCGTCCTAAAGTGTGGTGCCAAGGATTCCACAAACCATGTGTGATGCTATGTATCCGTTAGCATCATATTGGCCTTTCAGATCGTACTCTTCAGCTGCTGATCTAGATCTCAGGGTATCTTGCCTAGAAGCATCGCGATTTATTTAAACCCGATGATTAATTGTGATTCTGATTTCGGCCAGCTAAATTCTCTATTCAATGCATTCTGGATCTCTGTTATCCCTGCGTTTGGGTGGTCATTAGAGTGCTTGATATACCATGTCAATGCGCGATCCTGTAGCACTCTCACCAATGTAGCCTTCTTAATGTTGTCATCCATGACCTCTTATGCTTCCCACACTACTCTTACCATGAACCAGAATTGGTCTGGATCTTGATTCCCTACACCTCGGAATATGGTTGTTTGATCACGCTCACCATGCTGAACAGTGGGGGTGGTGGAGGTGGAGTGGGTGGAGATGGAGGTGAGGGAGGTGAAGCGGGTGGTGGTGTGGGTGGAGGTGGTAACTATGGAATGTGCTGCCTTATCAAATTGACCGCACTTCTCAGAGAGACCAAAGCGAGCTGTTCCTAACTCTCTCGTGAAGGTGAAATTAATGGACTATTTTCTAATTCCCCACTACCTTTGTACATCTTTCCACTCCACGTCATCCCAAACATTAATGTATTCGCATAACCCACTTTTGACATAACAACATCTTAATCTATGTATTCAAATATTTAATATACTTACCTCATGGTCCCTTGAGAAAACGTTGTTCTGCTTCATTGTAGCTCATGGTCGTGTCTACTGCAAACTTAGTGATGAATCCCCCTATTATTTGGTCGAGCCAATGGTCCACAACTTGCACGATCTTATCTTCTGATGCCTCTAGTCTACGCACTAATTCTAGAGTCCACACTATCGGTTGGTCGAGCCCACACCTTCCTTGGCTGTCGGCTAACATTGTGATCCACTCATACAATTTAGAAGGAAAGGATGCGAATAAACTCTCATGGATTTCCGTATACACATAGCGATCCAACCACCTTTTCTTAGATACCTGCAGAGTTATATTTTCTTGTGTCATGAATTCATGAATATTCTTGTCCAACCACTCTTCAATTTCTAGTGGCATGACATCAGACATCCCTTAGGCAGATCCTAGTCCTATCAACGGAACCATTTTTTGGCTACGTGGGGCCTGACCCAGGCTTAGAAGTGATTTAGCCAGGCAAATCCTGGTACTGCTGGCCCTTTCGGCAATAGTTCGCAAAGCGCAGACTGAGGTCTCACTCAAAGTAGTATGGGAGGGTGCTAGAACCAAGTTTCCACAACTTGGGGATGTCTTATATGTGGCAATAGGGACACGATTCAACATTCACGCTTACTAGGTTACACACACCAGCGAGCTTCGTGCGTCTTGCGGTACTGCCTTCACACAACTCTAGCCGTAGTTCGACCAGTGGTAAATACCCAAGTCTTCCTTAGTTAGGTTCTTGTTCGCTTAATTACTTATAAGGTTTTCATACATAAGCATTCATACAAGTGCTCACATATAAATAAACAGATACCATTAATGCATAACATCAAAATATAGATCCATGCAATAGATGCAAAATATGTTGAATCAACTTAGCTTTATTAATAATCCTTTTTAAGTTCAGTTCAATACAAACCCGACTCCACCCTGTGCACTCAGCTGCAAAGGTCCGCGCAGTCATCTACAGACTCTACTAGGCCTCTGCGCACTCAGCTGCAGAGCCTCTACCTACTACTACGACCCAATACACCTCAGATCCACTTCTATCTTCAAACCATGCCTCCGCATATATCTATCACTTTCTTTTCCAAAAACTCTCTTTACACTTAGAGCCTTTCTCTATTTATACAATCCCATGGTTCGTGGACCATGGGTAGGCCAACAGAACTTTACATTAAATTACATTATTTTAGCGTGGACAACCCTATGACTTACCTTAAACTTTGGCGCTCTGTGCTCGCATTTCACGAAGTCTTTACATTACATTGACCAAAACCCGAGCTTTAAGCCCCAAAGCCCTGCTGTGGGGGGATCAGCTGCTCAACAATGAATGACATATAACTCCATGAAACCTGAGTCATAACAAACAAGACTAAGGGTCTTGCAGTCCATCCCAACCCAACCAACGTATGAATCCTAACATGTGAATAAAAGTGTTGAAGTCGAACATGCTAGAAAACTACCTGATTACTGGCCAATGATGTGAACCATTAATAGGTACGAAAGAAACCACCAATAATGAAAATGGCTCTCAAGGAACAACATTATAATCCATGCATGTGATAATGAGGTTGGGGTAAAACACTCATCGAAACACCCGATTGAAAGCCAATAATGAAGACCTATCACTAGATGCGAAGATATGGTCATTAGGGCATGCCAGCTCTAAGGTATTGAAAGGGAGTTCCTAAGTCATCTTCCTGGATAATGAGTTGATATCGACAAGAAGTTACCTGTCAAAGGAGGGAAATCATGAATCCCCCATTATCGACACGAAACAAGGAATAAAGTGGAATAATATTCAGGACTGTGGCAATGACTCAAACAATGTATATGTAAATAATTGTAGATTGGACTTCTCTTGAACATATTGGCGACACGACTCTGGAGTGTGGCAGTATTTGACTGAACATGGCACTAAAGGTCATGATGACAGCATGGAAAATTCAAACGAAAGGCAAAATAGATCACCAAACCCAGGAGGACAAGTGATTGAGTGAGGATATCCCAAACTCGACACGAGAGAAGAAGAGTGTCATGTTCAAGAGTGACATGGTGCCTACACAAGGGATGTCTCATCTTCATTTTTCCTCACTATTTCTAGTGAGTACCCCAATTATTTTTATCACAAACTTCAAGGGGATAGCATATGCTTATTATGTAAGTTCATTCCTTAAATGAATCCATCCTAGTAAGTTTTACGAGCCCTAGGAAGGAGAAACTCAGTCTCATCATGGTGACTAGTCTTTCGTCGCAAATTTTAATGAGCCCGAAGCAAGAATAATTTGGTATCTTTTTCATGTTTAGAGATTTTGAAAAAGTAATGGAAAAGAAAAATCCATCATGTCCCTTTTCGTAGTTTGTCCCTCGAACCTGAAAAGGTATAAAAAAATACCCAAAGGAACCTCTTAACCATGTCAACCAAGGTGTACCTTTTTTGTAAAAGTCAATCTTAGCCCAAAAAAGGGGTAAATGTATACTGATGTGATATCGATTCATTTACTAGAATGAGTTTGAAAGGACAAGTACTCAGTAATCTTTTCAATTTTCGAGAGTCAGAAAAGCGCTGAAAGATGACTCCAAGGAGGTTCCTTTTTTGTTTATTTAATGATTGCAAAAAAAAGATAAAATAAAACTCCTAGAATCAGTCAATAATGATCATTGTTTACATTGAAGGCACCTGTAACTACACAAGAAACACACCCATCACTGATATCGAGAGAAAATATTAAAATATTATGAAAATATTTGACAAAATGACTTTCAAAACTTATAATTAGGTAAAAGTAATTTTATTTTTTACCATTTTACCAAACTGAGCTTTGAAAGTGCTTTTGTGCCCTAATTCTTTTGATTTTCCAGTGGCTATTGTGAGAGATCTAGGGTATCGTTTCATGATCCATCTACGACAGGTAAGAGCCTCATCCCTTCTCTTGCATTTCATTACTTTTTTATACATTTTAAACTGTTAATTTTATGCTAGCAAGGAGTATTTTAAAATTTTAGGCCACGAGCGACCATTGTGGGTATGGTCATCGGACCTGCGATGGTTGCGCTTGACCTAAAGACTCACACAATTCCATCGCACTGTTTATAAAAACAGACACGATGGTGTCGAGAGTGATTTTTTGAGATTAAAACATCTCTTTTAGGCAAAAAAATTTTGATTTTATCCATGTAAAAAGCATTAACAAGTGTTTAAATGTTGTTTTGTATGAGAATATGGCCTTGGAGTGGAAATAAGGAGGCCATCAGGCTGAATATTTTTGAACATCTCCGGATCCGGCATGTATAAATGCTTTGAGGGATTGTGGACTACTAAAATTCTTCAGGACCACACACTTGACAGCTCAGATAGAGTTACTACCTTATTTGATTAGCCTTTGGGATGTAGATTGGGAGATCTTCATCATAAAAGGGAAAGAACTAGACCTTGAGGAGATGGACATCTATTTCATCACGGGATTGTCCCATCAAGGAGAAGCAATTCAACTCTTTGGATCTCACCAAGGTGGTGAGAGTACTAGGCGTCTAGTCGAAGATACTGTCCTGGTGCCGAGATAACCAACGAAGGTAAGGTGAATATAGCAACAATCACCAACAACCTCATCTTCAGAACAATTTTGTTCACCATGGCATGTGTATCTGGCATGCAAGCCTTGCATGAGGATTCAAAGTCTCAGTTTAAGTATGCTATCGCATGTTTGACCCCCACCTTCTTCTACTGGTGTGGAGATCTATTGGAAAACATGAAGTGACAACTGATCAAGGGCAAGCATGGAAAGCTAAAGAAATTCAGGTTCGGTTCTACACTGGTGACCTTATTTTTGGAGTGAGTGACCCTCTTCTGGTATCAGTGGGCAAAAGTACCACTTCTTACCCCCTGAGATCCGAGGTTTGTGAGATGGGGCCAGCTCATGCATATGAATTATCCACCATAGTTATTCACTTGGTTCAAACACCAACTACTCATGGTATATGACTATGCTTATGCTAGCACAAATTTTAGGTAATATCTAGATCTACCTCTGCCACTAGGCAAACAGTGGACCAATGCAGGTAAAAACTTGTTTCTTGGATTTTTTCAAGTTTTATGATTTTTATAAAAGTGTAAACTCAGACTTAGCTTATGATAAATATGCAGACGTGGGACTAGAGAGACCCCTAGGCATGTCGCTAATAGCATGGTGAGCCACTCATCCGATAGTGGGTGCGAACTACGAGGAAGGGTCTAACACCTTAGCTGAGATGGAGCATAATCTAGAGGCAATAACTTGAGGAGTTCCAGATTATGCACTATCAATGATGGTCCACTACGTTAGCAGAGACACACTGTGGGAGTCTCTACGAGACTACATCAGCTTCTAAGCTGAGTGATCAGGGTGGTCTCGTGCTATCATGAGTACTATGTAGTTTATCTAGTCTTTTACACATTTTATAGGCTTTGAAAGCCAAGTGTCCCAGATCACTATATTTTTTGACATTTTGTTGTAAACACTCCAGCAGACTCGATATATATATATATATATATATATATAGATAGATATGGATATAGATATAGCTATAGATATAGATATAGATATAGATATCTGCATGTTTTATTTCTACATATGTGTTCATAAGATGATTCAATTTTATAAATGACGCAAATGTCTATCAAGAACAAGATTTTCTAATGCACACGTTAATGTATTTAAATTACGTGGAATATGTTGATATGTAATGTAATCAAGATTTCTTTCCAGCAATCTAACACGTAGATACATACGCAATATTTGTGGATTTCTTACTAAGCAATGATTGTTTAACTGTAACACAATGAGCTACGAATCCAACTTGACAAGTAAATCCCTAATTCCAAGAGCAACTTCTTTTGACAAGAGTTCGATAATTGCACTATATTTGTTAAACACACATGGGAAACATAAAATAGGAAAGATAAATCATGTGAGTACAATTTTTATTAACAAGAGATATACATTTATAGTACAATATGTGACTCTTGGGTTTCACATCCCAAGGTCTCTTGGACTCCTTTTGTCCATTTGGCTTCCTCACTAACCCATTGAGGATTAGGTGTCCAACATTCCCCCCCTTAATCCGAAGGGTTATGTATGAGTCCAAGAAAAGAGCTGTAATACAAAATGTGAAAAAAATGCATGGTAGCACTAGGCTAAATGTGCTCTCTGAAATGTTGGTATAAAGGGCAGTGGTTTAAGGATGACCACCAACACTGGAACGCTTAGTGCAGTTCCTGGAACTCTTCTAAAACTGGCAAGAAGCTGAAGTTTTCTGCTAGAGGAAGTGCTCCTATTGTTTTGAAGAGGGAAACCTTCAACCAATAAAGGGAGGTCTCACCCCGCATAAAAGGGAGAACTTCAACCTGAAAAGGGAAGTATCAACCTGTGATGGTTTAAGGATGACCAACAACTCTGGAATGCTTAATGCAATTCCTGGAACTCTTCCAAAACTTGCAAGAAGCTGGAGTCTTTTGCTAGAGGAAGTGTTCTCAATTTTGTTCCTAGAATTCTTCCGAAACTGGCAAGAAGTTGAAGTCTTCTGCTAGAGGAAGTGTCCCAGATTACCGACTGAAGGTATCTTCACGGGAATCTTTGTCTCTGGCTACAACTCTGAAACTGGTGTGGCAGGTTGTGGCTCAGGCTCGCTTGATGTGACTTTGAAGCTTGTAGATGACCATCATTTCCCCCCCTGTCAGTACAAGGTGAGAAGATGGAGAAAACTCAACTGCAAGACTGTTCAATATTCTGGAACAAGTTCTGACATGTGTTTGGAATATCTTCTTGGCTGTTGATGCCCATTGCCAAGAAGCGATCCATCCTAGATGAATCTTTGTTCTTGCAGGACGTTTGTTTTTTAAGCATCTGTTTGAAGAATGACTGGTTTTATGACAATGCTTACATGGATGAAGATCAAAACAGTGATCTTTCAAATGGCCAACTCGGTCACAGTGTTGGCATTTTACGATCTGTTGTTGTTGTTGCTGTGGAAGAGGGGCAGCGTCTGGAACAGCTGGAGCTAAACTGTCATAAGGAGCAAGTGAACTATCATGAATGAATCCAACACTCTGAAACTGGATGGGCTTGGCATAGTCTGGAATATGAAAGGACAAGTCCTTGTCATATCCAAGACTAGTTCTGTGCTTGTTGTGGACAAGCTGTTCCCAAGGTCTGATGATGGGCTTGGGAAGTGCAGACTGAACTTCTGCATCTACATGTAACCTTGCTGCTTTGTTTGGTATTAAATCTGAATGAACTGTAACATGCTGCTGATGGGTGGTTGTCTCAATGTTCTGAACAAAAATAGGTTCATAATGGTGTCTATTTTGATGTAGCTCTTCTTGCTGTAGCTGAGTTTCAAGCTGCAAAAAATCAATCTTTTCCTTTGCATTTTGAAGACAGACCTAAATGTCTGTGAGAGAACTTTGCTGATTTGGAATGTGTCATTAGAAGTAGATTGTATTAGAGTTTTCAAAAACTCTAATACTTCACCAATTTGATCCATTTTCCAAAAAATGCAATGTCTTAATGATACTTTGAGTTCCTCAAAAAGCTTCTTGGACAGATATTTCAAGCTTCTTAAAAATGGAGCATTACTTTAATCAAAAATCCAAATATGATGCAAAGACTAAAAATATTCCACAGTCAATAACAAATCTCTGGCTGCTAGCCCAATGCATACACAGTCAATTTGAAAATTTAAAACATCGCGAACTCTATCAAAAATATGCCCATACATGCACCAGAGAATTTCTTCTCTCCTGTGTATAACAACAATTTTGGTTTCCGCTGATCCCTTGACACTGTTGTAGCAAAATTTTCTTGGAACTTGGTTGTTGGTCAGCGATTTAATTACTGACAAACTCTCGTTCTCCAGGTGAGAATAACACTGTTTCTCGTGCAGCAATGGGGATGTGAAGTGGATTACAAGCTGCTGGAAAGAATCAAGAATGCTTACAATATTCCCCAAGGTTGTGTTGTCCCGCATGCATGGTTTTACTTTCCATCGATACAAGTGTCAATATCTCATTAAAATAAAAGAAATAATGTTCGTTCAACTATTATATTTATCTTTGTTTACACCATGCTTCTGTGCTGTCAACTATCACTTCCCATGAATGACTTCCACCTAAATTCATTCCTTCAACAGGTCAATTTCTTATTCCACGTAACTATGTTCAAACTGCACCATCCAGATACGGATTTGCGAGAGGCACGCCACTATGTGGAGAATGCTCCTCAACGGACTTATCCCTGCCTCGGTTGCTTCAATGGAAATCAAGAACTTGATCAAAATAAGCATCGACCTCTGTTCTATGGAAAATAACTCCTGTAATTCTTCAAATTATGGGGCGTAGATTATGGGGCTACCACGCCTTTCATTTAAAGTATCCCAAGCAATGTATGGAATTCAGCGCAGAGAAAAATAATGGGCAGAGTTCATTACAAATCTCAATGGAATAAAGATAAATCCCATTGAAGAGATCATGACTTTCCTTTTACTGCAGGTCAAGAGAACTACGACAGATTCTATGGTGAATGTGAAACGATGCTCAAAACTTCGTTACGCAGATGAAAAAAGTTTTCCTACATCTTCCTCTCGTGCCGAGAGTCCAACTCGCCTCTTTTAATACAGTCGCTATTCCAACAACCAACAAGTCACCGAGGACCACGACATCTAAATCATAAAAGTTTCTCAGTTCAAGCTATTTACGAAACCCTGATGAGTTCAAACCCTGTTCAATGGGCGATCGATTGAATGCAGATAGACCCTGTTCAATACCCAATAGACACTATAGTATTGACCATAACGCCACGGTTCCCACGATCGCTATATTCAATTTGACGTTTCAAAGTCAATTTTTAATTAAAGGATATGACTGTAAATGTTCACTGCCATTAGATTTCTCCACAAAAGACACAGATAATAAAAAATGTTCACTGCTTTGTATACAAAAACAGAATAGCTCTGGTTTTTTTTTGGCTGTCAGGCAGCATGATACGTTCATACTATTCGGGGGTCACATATACATGACAGCGTGAGAAGGATACTGAGAGCCGACTCCAACTTTTATTGCAATGGAGGCATTCACAATGAACAAGGGTGTGTCGAGTCGTAGCTTCTCAGCGGAGACAGCATCTACTTCTTCGGTTTGGCCAAGAAGGGACGCAGCAGCTACTTTTGTTCGCTTCCACAAGTTATAGAGATTAGGAGGAGGATCAAGAGCCAAAAATAGCAAAATTGTACAAGGTGTAATTCAGCACTTTGCAAATGGTAGAGGACCGATTTTACGAACTCATTTTTCCCAACTATTATCAATAGAAAGTTACTCTCAGAGGGGAAGTTCTTTGTTGTTATCCATGAAATGGGGTTGGCAGACAATCAAAGACCTCCAGAACCAGTCAAATTTATACACACCACAATTCTTATGTGTTCAGGTTCTAGAGATGAACACCTGAAACATGATTCTAATTCAGTGGCCACGGTAGATATGTGTAAAGGTGGAACTGATTCTCCTTCATACTCCTCGCAGTATAGCAATATTGTAGATGGTGGCGTTATGGTTTACAGTGAGACAGTTGTAATAATGACAGAAACAGATGCCAGAATAATTGTAATCTGAGCGGACAGCGTTTAATACAGGCAACGGACAGCGTTTTTTAAAACATTCATTCATAACAGTAACCATACGTTACCAATTTTATGCGGATCCCAGGCGGACAGCGTAAGAAATTCCAGGCGTTTCAATGCAGGCAGCGGCAGTCTTCAGGCACGCTCTTCAAGCATTTCAATGTCAGAGATGTCAGAGTAATGCTCAGATCTGAGCAGCTCTCAGGACAGCAGGAGTTATAGCTATTTCTGGGACCTGTACGTTTCCTTCAGAAATTAGGTATGCAGCTTCAAGCAGGCAGGCAGGCAGGCAGGCAGGCAGGCACTCTTCAGGTAATGAAGACTGGGCCAGCACTATTCAAGGCAACTCAGATGAGTTGCTCAGAGAAAACAGGCCACTCATCATGGCTCTGATACCATGTTAAACACACATGGTTAAGGAAAACAAATAGGAAAACAATAGGAAAGATAAATCATTCAGTACAATTTTTATTCACAAAAGATGTACATTTATAGTACAATATGGTGACCGTTGGGATTCACATCCCAAGGTCCCTTGGACTGCTTTGTCCATTCGGCTTCCACGCTAACCCTTTAGGATTAGGTGTCCAACATTGTTAAATCAGAAAACAAGGAGTAAAGAAATAGTTGGGGAAAGGATCAGGAGTAAATTCAATCCTGCAAGGAAAGATCGATTTAGTGAATGATTGGCCGATAAAAAAAAAAAAAATTGGGATAACACAGTATCCAAAACTTTAACACAACCCTTATGAATCTAAAACATCGATATAGAAAACACCATGAAAATTGCTATTAATCAAAATCGCCACAGACAATGAGGATAAATCACGACATTCTAAAATTTTTGATATGCGACGCCCTAAGATGTGGGTATAGCATTATAGAATTTTAACTGTATTTTTAATATTTATGTCTAATTAATGACTGTAAAATAGGTAAAACGGATGGTTGAGTAAAATAACGTCTATATCAAACAGTACGTTGCTTGCCTAGTTATGTTACCTGAGATTTCATTGATATAATCAAATACATGAAAATCACAACCAAGCAATTCACTGTCTATTCTTTTTAGTTAAATGCCATGAAATACAAGGCAGCCTTGAATTATTTTTCCTCTAACATCAAAAGAGCTAACAACCAATGTTGGCTTTCAGGTATTTTTTTTTTTCATTTGATGTGCCAAAATTCAACAATTGTGTGCATTATTTTACCTTGAATTTTAAGGAAAGAAGGAAACGCTGATGAATAATGCAATTTCAATTGTTGCACAACCTCTTCCATGGTTAGTGAGATTCAAGCTTGTTTGTGAAGAAGAGGTTGGCATTCATTAAATCATGTGTGTGTGTTACTTATCGAGACAATGCAAATCATATCTTGCAATTTACATTTCATCTCAAGGAGAATAACGAGTTTTCAAACATATGATTTCAATACATACAGAGTAGTTTGGTTGAGGAAAAGGTCTGTACAAGGGAGTTCTTATTGAAATTTCAGCTTCTACCCCCAATGAAAGAAAATCTAAAGAACACCCTTTTGCTGGTGGCTTGAAGGACAAATTCTTTAGTTTGAAATTTTGTACTTACACAAGGCTAACAATGGAGAGAAATTGGTGCTGCCTAATTTTATCTTTATTTACGAAACTGAGTATGTTATGTTAACGCACAAAGTTTTGGTTGCAAGGAACAAGAAATGCATTGGATAGCATACTTCTTTATAATCAGGATTGTCCAAATTTTGAAAGTGAGTTGAACAAGGTTAACATAGTGTGCTCTATGTTTCTTTGTAATATGCCATTCTTTAACAAAATTTTTGCAATTCTTTTTATATCATTGTATTGGAACCTAATAAAAATTTAGCTTGTGTTTTTCTTATCTAAGTCAGGGTATATAGTAGATTTGTTAGTGCATATGTACTTTCTGTTTGCATGTGAAAGTCCTTATTTCTCAAAAATTTTGCATTGTGTTTGTAGGGACCAGTGCTATACCAGATGGTGTCTTTTTTTTGTAAAAAAAAAAATGCAGACAGTAAATCAATATCTATCGTGGACAAGATCCAAGATCAAATAATTCAAAGTTTCATTCAGTACTTCATCTAAAACTCGTACTTCATCTAAAACTCGTGAGGAGTCAACAGTTTTTAGCCCATCAAAACTGCAAAACCCATTCATTATACTCCTAGATGTTGGGAGTCCAAATGGGGTCATTTCATTTTTTAAATCTGGGTTCTCCTGCTTGATATCCTTGCAAATCCTAAAATCCCAGTTTTGAAGTAATAAAATAAGACAAAGCAGGGCTCTGAGATCATTAAAACAATTATTGGGAAATCTTACATCCGCTCTTGGTTCTATTGGTTGACATCCCTACAAATTTAGAGGACCCAATTAGAAAGTAAAAGCATAATTGCAAAACCTGAGAAACCCAATTACAGAGTCAAAAGTTGGAGAATACTAACACCACGGTAACACTCTCTCTTGGAAATTTAACCGCAAAGGCTTTCAAGAGCATGTGACCAAAAGTAAGTATGAAAAATGGTTTTTAATGTTTCATTATGTGATTGAGAATATCAAACTAACACCAGGATAATTTCCAAGAATAGCATTGAAGATCATGTCTTCATTCATATAAAAAAAAACATTAATTTGGTCATTTGTGGACCCTTTGACTGTAGAAAACATTGACCAATAAAACTATGAAAGAGAAGCATTACTAAAAAAATTCTCTGGAAAAAAGAGAAGATAAACAATGGCACACATACACAATACACAAAATTTACTTAAAAAGCCTTAACTAGGAAAATCAGTTAGCTTAGTGTTGCACCTTTTTTCATTGCATTACCAAAACAGTTCATAATACAATATATCAGTCAACCCTAATCTGCCAAGTTATATTAGATTACGGTAGGCCTTAAATTATGGGTAAAAACGTTATGGGATGCAAAGTCTTTCTGTATACAAAGAATACAACACATCCGACATTGGCGACGGGGTCTTTAAGCAAAGTTCCTGAGCAATCTCTCGGTTTCATGAAAACATCAATGAACTGAACACAAATTCATTGCTTTGGGTTTTGTTCAGACCATGTGATAGCTGAAACTGGTGTTCAAAATTCTTGTAAATTGCCATAACACAAATAAAGAGGAGTATCTAAAGTATTCTATAATTTTGGGTGATTTTAGCCATGTGGCATGCCAATATTTGTGTGACAGCTACGAAAAGACATAAATGCTAGAGTATCCTATAGTCCTTGCAACTTAGGTTTTTTTTATATTAAAAGGAATTTTCAAATTCAAGGATTGCAATGGTACAACAAGAAATTTATGGCTAAGGAGTCCCAAAATGGATCCACATAAATTTTTAATTCTAAAATTTCCTGAAAAAGAAAAACGTGTTTTCCTATAATAAAAAAAAGAAAAGAAATTTACCACACGAGTCAAGATATTAACCACCCCAGTCCTTTCCCCAAAATTCCAGGTTAGGTTTCACATGCCCTCATTCCCACTTTGACCCGTTAGGTAGCTTCTTTTGTCTCACGCATAAATTCACGGTCATTTTTGTCCACCAATCTCTTTTTTTAATATAAAATAAAATTAAATACGTGTTCACTAATTTGAGCAAAAAAAAAAGAAATTAAATTTAGAAAAACACGAAATTAAGTTTCTAGACCCGTTAGAGAGATATTTTGTACGAAGAAAAACTAACCTGGGTAGAGGGTTTGTTGTGACTGGAAACCTAACCTAGCGGTTAGAAGCACCGACGGCGTTTGTGGCCACGCGGCGAACGAATCCGATTCGGGTAGTGGACCCAACCGCGAGCAACCTCATCGATCTGTGTGTGTAGCATTCATTTGGATTACATGTGAAGGATTTCACAGCGTAGGGGATTTCACCCGGGTTAGGGTTAGGTTTAGGATATGGTGTTACCCTGGGGCGGGAGTTGGGTTAAATTAACAAATAAAATTACAAACTTCCTCCATTGACAATGTACATGCGAATGAAATTAAATCCACAATAGGGTTTTGGACTTTGACAAGCAAATATTCGATTCTTTGAAGTCCAATATGTGTTTTACTGATTGATATCCTTGCAAATCGAGTGTATTTAGTAGAGTTTTCAGTATTTTGAGGTAATGCACATCGGTATTTTTATGTAATGCATACCAGTAATAAAAGAAGGGTTAACATTACTAGAAACACGGTACCCAACAGGAACTGCGATTAAATGAGAATGAAAAGAACCGCATCTCGAAACTAACCACTAAAAAAAACTGCAGTCGGGCTCTTTACCAGTTTAGATGTAGGAATATGCAGGTTTGTACCATTTCATGAGCTTTAAAAAGGCGAATAATAAAGAACTACAATACTGGAATGGGACCCATCGTGTGCAGGCCTTCCATGTCTCGGAAGGAGCAAAAGACACTTTGCAAGAAACGGCATCTTCTAAGAATTTATCCCGCAGAAGAGGATTAACCATGCGACTCTCGTTTGAATTTTGCCTACAATTCTTCGGCTTTCCATGGGGTCACCGTGTTTTTCACATTTTTGTTCATATCAGTCCAAGAAACGTGTACTTTGTATGATCTCAGAATTTTGACCTTCCAAGGTAATTTTCAATCTTCTAATTATAATGCACAAGTCTGGTTATCAAACGGGTTCGATCCCTGAAGAAAGGAAGCTTCACGGCCTCAATACTGAAGGTACTCGCCCCCTTTTGGGAATATTTTGGTATGGATTCCTCCGACCTACCAAAATTTGGAAAAGAAAAGAACATGCCACAAATCTCAGTGAGGATCACGCCCAAGGAAATTAGGGACTTCTTCCTACCAAATAAAATATTCATGACCAGAAATGTGATTGGGATTGGTCATATCAAATAGTGATGATCATGTCTAGCAATGAGAGAACTCGGCTTCAATCACTGGAGAAACTCCTCTGCTCTAGCACAATCAATTCTACGTCTGACGTTTTTGTGTAATAAACCTGGGATGTAAGCAAAGTCTTCTTGGGAACCCATCCTCATGTGGCAACTAACTTGAACTGAACTTAGTATAATGTGGTAGATATTTAGCGAAACTAGTCATGGATGCATGGGTCTATAGGTCTCAAGGGTTCAACATAGCTTTGATACCAAGTGTAAGGACCTGATTATGACTATATACTTTTTTTTTAATTAACAGCAAATACGACCAGAAAAGAAACGCATTGAGAATTCAAATTTATTCAACACACACATTACTGACACTCATTTTAGGAAACATAACATAACATTTACATACTTTTAACTAAGATCAATTAGTAATGAAATACATATGTACCGTTCACCAGAAGGCGAGACTCTGATTGCTCTGTTCTTACTGGTATTCCCTTGTTGCCGGTCACTTCTGCGAGTGAATGATGACGCACTTGATTCGAATGCGAAGACCCACCGGTTAACCTTCCAGCCTACTCCTTGGGTACTCTTCTTCCCCGCGGACCCCCAGCTGCAATGGGGTTGTACAATGAAGGAAAGTTCTAGCTGGCGGAGGAGAGCACACCTTGGCTCAAGAGTCCCCTCTCTAAAAAATCCTCTACCTCACCAAACTCACTATAGCTTCGTAATCACTGCTCTGACATCATATCATCCATCCACCCATAGGGTTCGGAAAGTCCCCTCTCCCATGGCTTGCCCCTTCTTTTATAAGAGTCCTCATAGATGACACTTGGCATGTCATGCAT
>APFE031180329.1:57944-114835 GCA_000404065.3 Pinus taeda | reverse complement strand
TATAAAGGGAGGTTCCTCCCTTGAAGTGGACTTTAATTATTGGTTTTTTTTATCATTTTTAAGGATAAAACTTCATAACAATTAATCCATCAATTCATCCATGACCTAGAGCTAAGTGGTCAAAGTCAATAGATGAGAGAGAGAGAGAGGCGAGGACAATAGATCTAAGTTGGTGTGAAAAATATATTTAGGTAAAACCCTCAGCCCATAGGCATGAGGAAACCCCATCTTAAAGTTGAAAAACCATCCATATACCATCCCCTTCACACATTTAGCTTCCACTTTGTTAATGTTATGCTTTTTTTGCACCAAAATCCCAATAATAATTTCAATTTGGAAGCATATGCTAGTATCTCCCAAATTTTCTTTGAAATTGATTGAATCAAGCTCCAATTTCCTTTAATTAGGCTCTCCTATCTCCTTTATACTTGTAAAATCTCTTGAAGTGCATCATATTATGTTTGAGGATAATAGAGTGTGAAAACACAAATATGAGTGTATAAAATAATGGAACCAATACCATCAAACTAGAAAAAAGATTATGAATCCCTCTACTCCCAAAAAATAGAGTATGACCAAAACTAGAGTGATAGGGGCCAATGGCGATATCAAGCTTGAAATAGGATTAACCCTCCATTTTCTTTATAAAAAAACCATAAGAGGATATAAACCACCCATAGAATAGTTTGTAGCATTTTCTACCACTAGGGACATATTTGGAAACTAATCTTGAATCCAAATTGAATCATGAATCTTTTAAAAATATAAAGTGACCAGAACATACAGATGAATCTCCCAAATATTTAACCAAGTCCCAACAAAAACTACATATACATATACTTCAAGACTAATTTTTGAAACCACATAGAATTCTCCATAGTCTACAAAATGGGATGGAGATGAAGACATCAACATCCGCTTTTGCAAAAATATTGCTAAAAGAAGAAACCATAATAGATTCCAAATCTTAGTCTCTATTCAGACAGTACAATGGAAATGCATTAAATCCAGAGCATACAGTAATCATCTTTATTATGGCCGTTTTTCTCTATCCCCACTTCGCAAAGGTCGAGCCAATACAATAGGCATTGCAATGTGAAGAGATTTACTTGGAGAATTAGAAGGAACATGTATCACACGTGTGAAATTAGAGAACATAAAACATGAATATTCATAATAATATGTATTGAAGAATCAGTACATGACATTTTCAAATTCAACCATGGGGTCATAATCCCATAATGATTGTCCCAAATTTGATGCAATGTTTCATAATCCTGTGAGGGATGAAGTCGAGGCGTTCAACGACAACGAAGATATCAACTCACATTAAGTTAGTTACAAAGTGTTATATCATCCTTATCATGGGCCATGCACCAATAAATTTGATACCTATGTGTATTATGTTTGTTAATCATGGAATTGGTTGGTGATAAACCTTGTCGTTGATTAAAATATCTCCCTCCTTTCCTAAAATTTCTTTATTGGCCAACAAATCCATTATGAATTTATCTTCCCATGGACAATTGTAAAATTTAGAGTGGAAATGAGAATTAGAGCTTGCTTAATCCTTAGAAACATATAAGCTAATGTGGAATCAAGATTCTCAGTACCTAAGACAACATACCTAACAACATTATTAGAATCCCCCACCACTGTCAAATTTTATCTATGAAGAACGTCGACTAGCTTCAAGTAATGCAAAATCATGTATGTTTCATCTTGGTTATTAATGGATATTCCTAGACCCTAGGAAAAAGGTATATACAATTATACCTTTGAAGTTTATGATAACCCCTTCCATACCTACCACCCCCAAAATAATCAAAACATTTAATCACTCCCAAATCCTTAAAATTAACAACATAGCATATAGATGATGTTGCGTATAATTTTCAAAGAGACATACTACATTAATATTTTTCAAATATGCCTATTTTAAATAATTGGAACATTTCATCACTCCTAAATCCTTAACATATAAAGAGGGTTCCATGTAACTAATGTCAAGAAAATGTTTATTACGAGGATATGGGAAATTAAAACCTTATATCATATGAAAATTTTAAAATTTTGAATCCTATGTGGTATGAATTTTAGGGAATGTTGAGATGTATCATGATTGAGAGTTTATATTATTACCATGAATTATGTAGATAATCATACTGTAGAATAAAATATGGAGCATCATGGGGGAAAAGTGGGTATTAAGAAACACTAGGTTCCAAGGGAGAATCGAAGATGATTTGTATGTGAATAGCTACAAATGGGTAATTAGAAGGAGAGTATTTCTAGTAAAAATGAATATAGTAATGTGGCTAGAGACCTAACTATATTCTGGTTAGTTTATGTAGTGTGTTGTTCACTAGGTTAGGTATAGGTGGCAAGAAGAGGTGAATTACTAGGGAAATGTAGACAAATTCCACTTGGCCAATTGAAGGTGACTAGATGCAAAATCAAATGACTAAAAGCAAAAATTGTTAGATAAAGTAAGGATGTTCAATTAGATTAAAACCCTATTGCATGAAACTAGAAATTCAATGCCTATAATAAGAGACCATAAGAGGTAAAATATGATAACTTAGTAGAAAATGATGGCTCCAGTAACTTGGAAATATGAAATATATGAGTGACTGTCCTATATAGGGATATCGAAATACTGGTAGGTCATAACCTAAAGGGTATATAAGTATGACTAAAGAGCCCTAGTGAGTGATCATCACTACCCTAGAGAAGGAAATTGAAATACAAGTAGGTCACAACCTAAAGAGTAATTTGTAGGTTTTAACCTGGTATAAATAATTTATATAGACAAACTATTAATAAAAATAAAAGATGCAATGAAAAACACACACATTAACATATATATTTTGCCCTATATATCCAAACCAAGAAAACTAGAAAGATTTTGTAGCAGATTCCTCTTTAAAATATTGCATTACTATATATATATACTCTTGGCATCCATAAACCACCAATCCATTTACCCTGGATTAACATATAATTGTCGCTCCTTAACCAAAACTACAAAACCATCGACTAAACCACCATGTGCCACAAAACTGCTAAAAATGAAAATTGTATGCCAAAAAATACCAAAAATATATGCAAAACCCACTCTAAAATCATTTTTGGGGGTACTACCCCAAACACCCATGTAGGGGTTGATTTTCCCCTTTGCAGTTCCCTCATGCAGGGGGTGCTTAACCCACCTTGCAACACCCCCAAATAGTGGGGATTGTTGTCCCCCCCTTGTGACTGCCCCAAACAGGGGGGTTTCCTCCCCCTCGACGTGTCTAGTGCAACATACAACACATGGGGGTAGTCATGAAAATAATATATCACACATACAACATTCTCTCACTTGTTATTTACAATCCAGGGGAATAATGCATATTATTTATTTACACCAAGAGAACTTCCTCATGCTCATAGATTTTGTTAATGAATATAAAACATTCTTCAAAGTGTCCACTTGCACTAACAACACCCTTTTTTCAATCACATCTCAAACAAAGTGATGTTGAACATTAATATGATTTGTCTTAGAATGATACTTTGGGTTCTTTGCTGGGAAGATTACACTTTGACTACACAATCTATCCTCATAGCTTGGTGTACCAACCCAATACTTGAACATAATCTCTATATCCATACTACTTCCTTTCTTTCATGAGTGGCTACCATGTATTCAACTTCTGTAGTTGAGAGTCCCTTATAGTTTGTCTCTTTATCATCTAGCTGATTTCTCCTCCAAATAGGTTCAACACATACCCACTTGTAGATATTCTATGATCCAAATCTCCAACCTAGTTTGTATCAACAAAGCCATGTATGTCCAACACTCTGTATAATCCTAGTCTTCCTTAATAACATAGTCCATAACTAGTAGTGCCACACAAATACCTGAAAACTCTCTTTTAACTATTGTCTAATATTTATTTCCTGGTTTTGACATGTACTTGCTGAATACTCCCACTACATGACCAATGTTTCGTCTAGTACAAACCATTTCCTTCATCAAACTTCCAACCACATTAGAAAATGGATCATAGGACATGTCCTCTTCCTTTGCCCATGTCTTGGGACACCTTTTTGTAGATAACTTTACACCTATAGAAATAAGAACATCTATTAGTTCACATTCTTTCATATTAAACCTATAGATTATTGTCTCGACATATTTCCTTTGATTTAACCAGAGTTCATATTTTCCTCATATATTTTAATTCCCATGCCTAAAATGAAATTTGAAACACCAATATCCTTCATGTCAAATTTAAAGGATGACTATATCTTCACTTCCTGGATGATTTCCTTCGTCATTTCCAATCAACAACATATCATCCACATACATGACCAAATAAATAAGATGATCACCAACTAATTTGAATTACACATAGTGATCCACTTTGTTCCTTGTAAAGCCAATTCTCAATATATAAGTATCAAATTTTTGCATTCTTGGTTATTGCTTTAACCCATACAATGGAATTTTTAGTCTCCATAATAACTCTTTATCTCCCTTCACTTCAAATCCTTCTAGTTTCTTCATGTAGGAATGTTGTCTTCCCATTTGTTTTACTTCAAAATAAAAAGCAACAACAACAACAAAAGGAAATATCATAGAAGTTAACTTGGCAACATGATAAAATATATCAACAAATTCAGTTCCTTGTACTTGAAAATAACCTTTTGCTACTAACCAACCTTTGTATTTATCTACTCTTCCTTCTACATTCAACTTCTTAATAAACACCCATTTTCTTCCAATGGGATTTATTCTAATTGAAAACTCCACTACATCCAAAGCCTCATTCTTGTCCAAGGCTGCCATTCCTTCAACCATGGCTTTTTTCTACATTTTTCCATCATTTAAATTCACTACTTCCCTAATAGTTCTAAGATCATTATTAGTAATAAACATAGAAAAATTTGAATATAAATAAGGTGGAGCATACCTTTCTAATTGCCTTCTTTCCTAAACTAATCTCCTCAATACTAGAATATGTGGTTCTTCTTCTTCTGGTTCATGTTTTTCTCTAGAGTTTAATTCATCATCTTCCAGTTCAAACTCTACCTTCTTTGATTATTTCTTCGTTGCTAGGAATTCCTCTTTGAAACATCCTTGATTTCTCTAAATACCATACCTTGACTAAACATAACCTTCTTAGTTTATGGGTTCCAAAAATTGTAACCTTTTAGACCATCTTTATTTATTTATTTATTATTTATTATTTATTTATTATTTATTTATTTATTTATTTAATTTAAATTAATAATAATTAATTTTTTTTTTTTTTTTTTGAGTAAGACTAATTCTATTAAGAGAACAATATGGTACTATAAGCAGTTACAACAAAGAGCATAGGCTGCCGGAAAGGATAGGCTATCCACCTCGGCCCCTAAGAAGAAGAGAAGAGAGCTGAACTAAGCAAGAAGAAACAAGAAGAACAAAGGAGCAAGAACAGAACAGCAGATACTACCCAACATGTGTAGAATCAGCTATTCGACATTTTTTCCCTTTCTTTTTACCAACTTTGACCCACTCTGAAGGACTCTGCTGAACCGATATTATTTGCAAGCTGAGCGGTGCCGATGGGGAGGATTCCTTGTTTGAGTCCGAGGTGGAGGATTCATGATTTCTTTTCTATGAGGTTGGAGGGACAGTAAAATCCTTAGGATCCATCGAGGGTGGATCCTGTGACGGCTTTTCTTCCATTCCTTCCGCATCCTTTTCCTATTCATCCGAACTGAAATCAAAGTCATCCATGGGGGGAGCAACGTGAGGCTACCAGTGCTTGGATTTCTGTTTGGGGTTGACTTTCTTCTGTTGGGCAGCCGTCGAGGGACAGGAACTCTGAAGGTGCCCTGTGTGATGGCAGTTTCGGCAGCGAAAGGCTGTGTTCTCATAATCCAAGGTCTAAGTCCAGTGGAAATCTCCAAATTTGAGATTGATCTGTTCAGGGAGACCTTTACTCATATCTATTTCTACAGAGATTCTGGCAAAGGTGTATAGGCCTAATTCCCCTCTAGAGACATTTGTGTCTAGCAGGCGATCTAGAGAGTTGCCAATCCCTTGGAATACAGCAAAATGCCAAAGGTGTGCCGGGAGATTTGGAAGTCTGACCCAGATAGGGAGCTTGGTGATGGTTGCTGTGGCAGGATCGAAATCTGGGAACCAAGGGGTGAGGAATAAGCCAGCTGAACCCCAGAACCATGGGCCTGCAGTTAAAGCCTTTTGGTAATCGTCTTCAAAAGCGAACACTACAATGAAGAAGCCCTTTGAGCAAAACAACACCTTGCAGTTATTGGTCCAGGTAGAGTGAAGCCATTGGTAAAGGTCTGCTGCGCATGGCCATAGCCCATTGAACCTGCAAATGATGGCATGATCTGCAAATTTTTGGGTTTGCTCATCCAACAATGGATGCATGATTTCAATGGAGGGGGTTTCCTCCAGCTTGTCCACCAGAAAAGGCTTGGGACCTTGAGTTGTTGGAACTGATTTCTTAGTATTTGAGCATGGACTGTGTCTTTGTAAGAAGACGCTTTAGCCGAGGATGACTATCCTACAACTCCTCCTCTCAAACGAAGGGTAAAAGTAATGGATGAATTTCTCTTAATGCTGTAAAAAGACAGGGGGAGGTGATCCTCAAGTTGTTTACCTTCGTGGAGAAGTCGTTGAGCTGCAAAGGGTATCCCCAACTTGGGATGCAGAGCATGTTTGAGGTCCTGTACAAGATCCGTCGAGCCCACCCATTGTACCAGAGATTTGCCAGAGAGGAGCCTGATTTGGATCTGGAATGTGGCAGAGAGATCCAGTTTCTACTCTTCTGTGCAGATTCGAGACGAGATGAGGCAGGAACTTTGGAAGGCCTTCTCCTTCTGAACTTGCCGAAGAGGTTTGAGAGGAGAGGAGGAGAAATTCCACAGATCCCTGAATCGATCGTTGCATGCCATCCAACAGAGCTTCCAGATGTTTCCTCTAGGTAGATCCAAGAAGCTTAAAAAATTCTGAAAGTCATGAACAGAGTATCGGCTATTCTGGAGGGACAGAGAAGGTACTGATAGAAATGAGAAGCTTTCCAACACAACGAATTTCTTCTCAAGCGCTGCCGTCTGAGGAGAAACAAGATCAAGTTTTACATTTTTGTCTTGAGCCCATGCATCTGCAGTTCGATGGGGGCGAGATGCAGCTACAGGGGTCCAAGTTCTTGCTGCCTCAGAACCGAAGGCGAGAAAAATGAGAGGGCGGGGAGATTTCAAATAGTATTGGAGGACCTGCGTATCAGTGATTGAGAAATAGCCCGACCTTCCATAACTAAATCGAACTTCCCTTTCAGCGTCATGGCCGAGCAAAGGCCAAGCGGCGACCGAGGATAAGGAGGTGACGACGGCGGCAGCTTTGCAGCTAGGGTTCGTCTTCGACTCTGATTCTCCGCTCAATGCCTGCGTATCAGGTATTAAGGAATACTCCGGCCCTCTGTTCTGGATTCAAAATTCCCCTTCAATGGCAGAGAGCCGAGGCCAAGCGGCGGCTGGGGGCAATGAGGCGACAACTGCTGTAGGGTTCATTTTCGGCGCCTGTCTGCTCTATCAGCTCTTCCCTAATCCAACCTTTTAGACCATCTTTATATTCAATAAAAATACACTTTTTAGCTTTCTTATCTAGCTTAATTCTATTCTCCTTTGAAATGCGAAGTTAAGCATCACAACCAAATACCCAGAGATGTTTAATAGAGTGTTTCTTACCAATCCATACCTCATTTGGAATCTTTCCATCCAATATTGATGAGGGTGATCTATTTACTAGATAACACACATTGTCCACTACCTTTGCCCAAAACTATTCACCTAATGCAACAACACTAAGCACACTCCTTTCTTTCTCCATCAACATCTTTTCTAAAACTCCATTTTGCCGAGGTGTTTATGGAGTAGCCTTATTCCTTATTATACAACACTTCTCATAGAAATTTTCAAATTTATTTGATCCAACTTGATGTTGGCCATCAGCCTATTCCACTTGGACCCTCACCATTGTTTCTTTCAATTTTCCAGTTTCCTTAATTGTAGCACAATTTACTATCTTTGGAATTTTTTTCAGGTCCTAAACTTTCAGAGCCGTTTTGATGCCCTAAACAACATTTTTTTTGGAAAAATTTCAGCGATTATTATAGCCATCACATCAAAAGCTGTAGTCCTTGGGGAGATATTTCCAATAAGGTATCATACATGTCAAACGAAGACAATATGACCAAGTTACGACCCCGGTAAGTTGGCTGCCGAACTAACCCCAATGGGACCCATAAACTCTTGGTGTTACATCTCCTCAGGTTAGTGTTTTGGTTGTTTAGGGTTTTCTTTTATTGTTCAATAATAAAAAGGACTTTGAGCCTCATTGTAACTCAGTTCAAAGGCATGTAGCCACCACATATCTTCTCAGAGGTAAGCTAATATTGCACGAGCTATCTTATTTCCATTCTGTTTGTAAGCATAGTTCAATATTTTTCTATTAATGAAATGAAGTGTTTTTCTATTGCATCTCTATGTTTATGATTATATTTGTAAGTTGTAGCATTCATATTTAAGTTCAAATCAGTGGTATCAGAGCGGTCTTCTCTTTCTCTATTTTTCTTTGCATGTCCCCAATGAGGTCAGGGTATAAGGAGTTAGGGCTTGATCTAGTTGAACCATTGTAGGATTGACCTCGTAAAACCCAACAACCTCCCATGGTGGAAGAAATGAAAGATTAGGGGGTAGGAGATCCTTTCAAAATTTTGCTCGAGGAAGCCCTCGAGCAACAAAGGGACGCGATGATGGATAATGTTGCCTAGAACCTTCGACAACTACCCACAGGTGATGCATCTTCATCCAGCAGCCACATTGGAGGCACTACTCCTTTTAAGGTGCAAGCTAACTTCGATATTACCATATTTGAAGGACTGTAGATGTAGATGCCATAAATAAATGGTTAAATTTGTTAGAAGGATATTTTTTAGTTCATGTCTTTTACAATTAGGAAAAGGTTACTTTTTCACTTCTCAAAGCCATCCCACACATCAAGGATTGCTGGGAAACCTACTGTGAACAAAAGGATGAGAGTGAACCCTCGTTGTTTTCATCTGCACCCACTTGGAATTCTTTCTGAGATGCCATCAAGGAATAGTATTACCTTATCGGGAGCTATGAAGATAAATACATAAAGTGGACCATGCTACGACAAGGAAGGGACCAAGATGTGCCAGAGTTCACAAATACTTTCCATACCCTTCGCACGAAGCTGGGTATCAAGGATACTGAGTGGCATTTGGTCCTCAAGTACCGTGATTGTCTACACAAGTACATCTAGGATGAGATGGAGTTCCTAGACATCTCCTTGCTCAGCATGGTGTAACGATATGCTATAAAGATTGAGCAAAAGTTGAAATTGAAGAAGCAGGACTTTAGATCTGCAAATCCAAAGCAAGGAAAAGGTGCCCACAAACCATAGAACAAAGGACCAAGCCAAGGTGGGGCTACCAAGGACAACCTGCTGAAGCCACAAGAAAAGAACAACACCACGAAGATGATGAAGGACACGAGAAAATGGTGTGAGTTCCATAAGAGCTCCACTCACAATACAAGTGAGTGTTGGGCCAAGCAGTCATTAGTGGCTGAGGTGAAGGCTTCCGAATCAGACGCAGGTTCTAACTCTGAATCAGAACCTGATAAGGGAACTGACAAAGGGAAGTAGATCATTGATGTGGAGCCCAGTGCCACTGTGACCACCACAAATATCTAGAAAATTGAGCCTGAAGATCCAGAGGAGAGGGAATGCCTCTTCCACTCATAGATGTGGGTGAAGGGTTCTCCGCTACAGTTCATTGTCGATAGTGGGAGCCAAAAGAACCTCATTTCGGTAGAGGTCGTGAAGCATCTGGACCTAAAGACTACAGCACATCCACATCTGTACACCATCAAGTGGCTTCACCAAGGATGAGATCTTGGCGTCAGCCTGCAGTGCCGCCTTCCCTACAACAACAAGCCCTTCATGGATGAGGTACTGTGTGATTTTTCTCCTCTTGAAGTTTCTGATGTATTGTTAGGACAACCATACTTGTGGAAGCGACATGTTGTATATGAGTCTAGACCTCGTTCTCTGATTATTACTTTGGCTAATAAGTTGTACATGATACCATAGTAGCCCCACCTACTGCAATATCTTTGATCACTACAAAGAAATGCAATAAGATCATTTCCTAGACCAAGATTTTTTTTCTTATGATTCGCCCCAAGGTAAGAACAAGGTTGTGGCCACGACTTCCAGGCAACGCTCCTTTGCATAGCAGCAACAGATGGACAAGGTCGCGAAGGAGTACATGGATATTTTTGCCTCACCCATAGGGGTACCTCTGCACTGTCAGGTCAAGCACTCCATTGATTTGACCCCGGGCATGCCGCTGCCCAATGGACCGATTTATCGATGCTCTGTTATGGAGAACAATGAGATCAAGAGGCAGATTCAGGAACTACTACAGAAAGGGCATATCAGGCCAAGATCATCACCCTGTGGGAGCCTATTGTATTGGTACAGAAGAAGGATAGGACCTGAAGTCTCTGTATTGACTATCGTGTGTTGAATAATATCACTGTTCTGGCTAGGTACCTAATCCTACAAATTGATGACCTTCTGGACCAACTCAAGGGGGTAAAATATTTTAGTAAGTTTGACTTGAAGTTAAGTTATCACCAGGTGCCTATTGAAATCTCCGATGTGTGGAAGACTGCCTTCAAATCCAAGGAGGGCATTTTCGAATGGTTGGTCATGTCGTTCGAATTGACAAATGCCCCTGCAACTTTCATGATACTGATGGACGACATCTTGTGGCTGTTCACCAATGCATTCATGGTGTTTTATTTAGATGAAATCTTGATCTTCACCCATAACACCTCCACCATATTTGACAGGTCCTTCAAACCCTTCGAAAACACAAGTTATGTGCTAACTTGGAGAAATACACCTTTGGCCTGACCCATGTTCAATATATGGGGTACATCATTGATGAACAGGGTGTACATGTGGACCCATCCAAGATACAAGTCATTTGGGATTGGCCAGCCCCAACCACTCTCATAGAGCTACTTAGTTTTTTGGGTCTTTCCAATTTCTACTGTAGGTTCATGTTGGGGTTCTCTCATATCACTTAGACTTTAAGTGAAGTCACCAAGGGTGGAGAGAAAGAAAATTTATTTTGGTTGGAAACCCAACAATGAGCATTCTTTGAGTTGAAGAATCACCTATGTTCGACACTAGTGCTCACATTAACAGACCTGCAACAACCATTTGAGATTGAGACAGATGCCTCCGACTATGTTATTGGTGCGGTTCTTACTCAACATGGGCATCCAGTGGCTTACCACAGTGAGACACTTTCAAAAACCGTCCGAAAGTACCCCACTTATGACAAATAAATGTATTACATTATGCAGGCATGTTGTTAATGGAAGCATTACATTTTGGGGAAGGAAACGGTCATCCACATAGGCCACCAACCTCTACAATTCATACAAAACCAAGGGAAGTTGCATAATGATCGCCATCAGAAATGGTCCACCTGCCTACAATTGTTCCATTTGAACATTAATTATAAGAAGTGCAACAACAATAATGTCACTAATTGCCTCAGCCGACCACCGGTCATGGTGCTAATCACTGTGCTCGACTCTTGTGAGCACAAGACATCAGGGTGGCAGCATCTTTACAAGAGCGATCCAGAATTTGGTAGCATATACCAAACACTCATGGAAGGGAAGCAAGTTCCAAATTTTCACCTTTAGGATGCACTTTTATGCCACTTGGGACACATATGTGTTCCTTCAAGTGAACGTGCCAAGATGATTTGGGAGGCACACTACAGTTGGGCCGCTGGACATTTCAGAGTAGAGAAAAAAGTGGCAACATTGCAAACATATTTTAATTGGCCAAAAGTTTGTCAGGATGTTGGGAAGTACATTAGATCCTGACCACCTATGCCATTACCAAACCAAGCATAAAGAAGAAATGCATGTATACTCCTCTACCTACTCCTGGTAATCCTTAGGAATTTGTCTCCATGGATTATATTTTGAGGCTTCCTTCTACTAAGCATGACAACAATTGTGTTTTCGTGGTCATCGACAGATTCTTTAAGATGGCCATCATGGCAGCCTGCAAGAAGAGTATCACAACAGAGGCCACTGCTAAGCTCTTCTTTAAGCGAGTGTGGGTACACTTTGGGATCCCATAGTCCATTATCTTAGATCGAGACAGCAGATTCCTGAGTTCATTTTGGTCAATTCTCTGGTCGATGCTGGATACAAAACTTACTAATTCCACAACTTTCCATCCCCAAACTTATGGCTAAACAAAGGTTTTCAACATGATGATCGTACACATTTTGTGCATGTACAACTCAAAGCATCCATGCACATGGGATGAAAGTCTCCCCTATGTACAATACATCTACGACGGAGATCTCCATAACTCAACAAGCCACAAACCCTTTTAGGTAGGGCTAGGATTTCAACCATTATTCCCCATTGATGTGGCCATACCATTTATGGCCACTCAAGTAGATTGGCTCACGTGTAATCCAAAGCTGAAAGGGCTAACAACTTCATTGAGCACATTCAACACATCCACCAATAGGTCCATGATATATTGGATAGAGCTAATGCTAAGTGCAAACAATGCCATGATTAGCATTGAGTGTCGCACAAGTTCTAGGTGGGCGACAAAATTTGGCTACATTTGTAGAAGGAGCGCCTTGCTGGACCCCACTGCAAGATTCACCCTCTCCGATATGGGAAATACACCATCACTAAGGCCATTGGTGAAAATTTATTGGAGCTCAACATCCCACCATTCCTTGGTTTGCACCCAATGTTCAATGTAGATTGCCTTCGACCAGACTTTCCACCATTGTTGGACACATCTAACATTGCATAACAGCTCACACCAACAGAGCTCAACCCAGTCTGCATGGAACATGCCACAACTTATCAGATCATGGAAACAAGGATCAATAACACTTGGCAACAAAGGATACAACTATATCAAGTTGTCAAAGTAGGCCAAGTCCTTGACCAAGGCAGATGGCTCACCAGGGACCAAGTTCAGCAGAAGTTTCCTCATCTCATGGAGGACCTTAATGCAATGGGGACCATTACTTCCCAAGGGTGGAGCAATAATCCATGTGGATATTGGTGGCCATCCACCTATTCCACTTGGACCCTCACCATTGTTTCTTTCAATTTTTTAGTTTCCTTAATTATAGCACAATTTACTATTTTTGGCAATTTTTTGATACCTAAATTTCTGGAGCCCTTTTGAGGTCCAAAATGACGTTCTTATGGAAAAATTTTAGGATTGTTGAGGTAATTGCATCGACATATATATTCGGAGAGATCTTTCCAACGAGGTATCATATGCATCAAACAGAGATAATATGACCAAGTTACGACCCTAGGAAGTTGGCTACCCAACTAACCCCAATGGGGCCCATAAACTCTTGTTGTTACATCTCCTTGGGTTAGGGTTTTGGTTGTTTAAGGTTTTCTCTTATTGTTGAATAATAAAAAGGCCCTTGAGCCTCATTGTAACTTAGTTCAGAGGCATGTAACTACCACATCTCTTCTTAGAGATAAGCTATCATCACCCGAGCTATCTTATTTCCATTCTATTTGTAAGCATAGTTCAATATTTTTCTATTAATGAAATGAAGGGTTTTTCTACTGCATCTCTGTTTTTATGATTATATCTATAATTTCTAGTGTTCCTGTTTAGGTTCAGATCATTATTCTTGTAGAATTCTCCAGTATTATCTATCCTCAACATTTTAATTTTCTTCTTTGTTTAATTTTCCACAAGAGCCTTAAACTCTTTTAGTTTTTCAAATACTTCATATTTATTCTCTAGGAAATAAATCCATGTATTCCTTAAGAATTCATCTATAAATGAGACATAGTAAAAAATTTACCTAGTTAATGAACCAACACAAGTCCAAACACATCAATGTCCACCAACTGTAATATTGCCTCTACCCTTGTAGCACCATAAGAGAATCTTACCCGATTTTTCTTTCCATATAAGTGATGTTCACAAAAATAAAAATCCAACAGAAATTAGACATATTTTCTACCATACCACCACCTATAGTACATAAAGGACCTTCTATTTGATATGTTCCAATATTTTATGCCACAACATAGTCTTTTCTCTAGAAACTGTAGGAGTTTCTCCTTCTTTAGCTCCACTCTCAAGAATAATGGAACTATTGCATACATCACTAACAATGCTTCCTAGTTGCTAGGATATTCCGAGTCAGGTAAAGTGTGTTTCTTTACTATGTACTTTTGTAACTTACAATCTGACGGTCATGATATGTTCTAGACATGAAGTGATTCGACGGTTCATTCTCTCCTTGGTATCACCGACACTTGATCCATTGTTGGTCCATGATCTCTATTTAAAGAGCACGGAGGGTCGTTTGTAGGGTGACTGTTCATGAGAGAAACTTATGTAAATTTTCTTTCTTTTATTAATAAATTTCTTGAAGTGGTCGCATTGGCTCAGGCTGTGGACTGTTTCCCTCTTTGAGGGTTTTAACCACGTTAAGAATATTAGTGTATTGATCTGTGATCTATTTGTGAGCGGTGTCCTTTTATGTTCTATCTGAGGAACTTACCCTGTAAATTCCTACATGGTATTAGAGCTATTTGAGGGCGACATCCGTTGGTGATCCAAATCCAAAGCTAGTGCAACTGCAACTGACTTTTGTTTCCTAGATCTACTGTTTCGGACCACTTTTAGGCCGAGAGGACTGCTCTATTATGTTAGGTGCATCTATTCTAGTGAGGAACCCCTTTTGTTTCACGTAAAAAGGTTTCTGATAGCCCTAGCTACGTCATTTTTAAGATCTGGAGGTATACAATCTTTATTTACAGTTTTAGTTATTCATCTCTCTGTTTATTTCATATTATTTAGCTTTTTGTTTTTATTACCGGATCTATACCTTTCATTTTTGCATATGATCTTTTGCCCCTTGACTCTGTGCGACTTGGAAAAATCAGAAACAGAAAGGAATGATTTTTTTCATGCATATGCTTTTTTCCGCCGCGCCTTAGTGTGATCTCTGAAAATCTGAAAAGTTGAGGAAAATATTTAGTTTTTGGTGAAAGATAACTTCAAGCCATAAGGTTTGTTTTTTTTTTGCATGTCCATGTTGGGTTATGTGGTTTTTTTTTTTTTAGGGAAAACAAGTTTTTTCAAGCAAGCACGCACCCCAAAGCTTCACTATCTAAAAAAGAAAAACCCTTCCTATTTTCCAAAAATTACTAACCTTTTAAACTAGCTTACTTGGTGCAAAGTTACTTTATGAGAATAGAGGTCTTGGGTTCAAGTCTTTCCTTTTGTTGAGTTACTTTTCAAAAAACACAGCTTTTCAAAAAAGTACTAACCTTTTAAATTAGCTCACTTGCTCCAATGTTACTTTATGAGAATATAGGTCTTGGGTTCAAGTCTTTCTTTTTGTTGAGTTACTTTTTCAAAAAGCACATCTTTTCCAAAAATTACTAACCTTTTAAACTAGCTCACTCAGTCCAAAGTTACTTTATGAGAATAGAGGTCTTGGGTTCAAGTCTTTCTTTTTGTTGAGTTACTTTTTAAAAAAAGACATCTTTTCCAAAAATTGCTAACATTTTAAACTAGCTCACTTGGTCCAAAGTTACTTTCTGAGAATAAAGGTCTTGGGTTCAAGCCTCTCTTTTTGTTGAGTTACTTTTTCAAGAACCACATGTAGCTTATGCTTTAAAGTTACTTTATGTATGAGTGTTCTCACCCATTATAAAAAGTGAGTCACTTATAATTCTAAAGTCTCTTTATATTTTATTTAATTTACAATTTAGTGGGTAGCTCATAAAGTACCTTTGTAAAAGTGACTTTCACTTATTTATAAAAGTTTAGTCACAGTTTATTTATTTATTTATTTAATATATATATATATATATATATATATATATATATATATATATATATATATAGATATAAGTGAGCTAATTAGATTAAGTTTGAAGGGGGACGGGGAAACGGGTTTAAAATATAACATTATCATTCACTTCCTTACATTCACACACTTCGTCGACATCCTCAACAACTTTTCTTCAAAAAGCCATAACTTCTTCATCCGGAAGCCGTTTTTAGAGCCGATTTTTTTTAATCGGCCAATTTTTTCAAGATCCTTCAATTGAAACACCTAATTTCAGCATCTATAGCTTCAGTTTCTGTTAAAATTGAAAGTCCATTCCACGTTATTCTTGATAGCACCAACTACTTCTAATGGTGGTCCTACATTGTGGATTTACTTAGAAGTAAAGGTCTTTATAGAATAGCCTTAGGCCAAGAAACTAAACCTAAAGATGAAGATAAGGAAACCAAATGGAAAAATAAGCAAGAACAAACACGTGGGTTGATAGGGATGTTTATTTCTCCAGACCTTAGATTCCATATCGCAGAACTTGATACCCCTAATGAAGCAATAAAATAGCTCACTGAGGTTTTTGGAATTAAAAATGAAATTAGAGCCCACCAACTCGAAAATGAGTTGTTTACATTGGACCCCAATAATTTTTCTTACATTGGAGATTTTTTGTCCAAGTTCAAGACCCTTAGACTTCTCTTGGAAGGTGTTAATGTTAAGAAAGAACATGGTAACCTTATCTATTCTATTCTTACTAAGTTGGGACCAATTTACTCTGTGTTTGTTTCCACCTTCCATTCTACTAGAGAAGCCTTTATTTCTCAAGGACAAGACTACAAGTCCCCCTTTTTTGATGCCTTTTGTGATTCTTTAATAAGAGAACAAGAAAAACTCTTACATCTTGGTCTTTTTAATCTTGGAAACTCTTCTAAGAAATATTTAACCAAGTTCAAAGAATCCTAAGAAGCAGTATCCTAAAAAGAATGGTCCTAAACCAAACAAGGGTCCTAACCACTTTCAATATCAACAAAATGATAAGACAAATAGAAACAAAAGGAAGAAGACTGATAGACATTGCAACTTTTGTAATTGAGATGGCCAGTTAGAATCCAAATGCTTTAAGAAGATGGAAGCCTTGGAAGCAACAATGAAGAAGCATAACATCCATTTGGAGCACTCTTCAACTTCAACTTCATCTTCAAGAATAACACTTTCTGCATGTGGTTGTCAAGCATCTCGGTCTGGTTATGCACTAAATGTATCTTCTTCTTCTCATTCTCATGAGTGGCTCATAGATTCTGAAGCTTCTTATCACGTGGCCAAAAACAAAGCCATGTTTTCTTCTTTAAATGATTGTAACACCAAAAATATATATTGAATTTAGGCTTCTGTGATCTATATCAATTTAGAGAAGAATCTTCGGCGAAAATCACATAGAGATAATTTTGTCAATGCGTTTCGAACCAACCAGTGTGGTTCATCATCAGGACAAGTTGAATGAGTAGATCTTGTTGTGCATTATAAATAGATCGGGCAGAATATCCAGGTAACAGCTAGAATTTGACCGAGAAATGGCTAGTTAGACCAAAATATTTATTTATTTAATTGTCAATTTTATTTATTTATTCATTTATTCAAATAGTTAATTCGGGTTTTAATTTTCTTATTAAATTAACGTAAATTGACAATTTTATAAATATATATTAAAATAAGTGAATTAATATACTCATAAAATAATCGAGTAATTAGAAATAGATAATAGTTGACTATATTTTAAATAAATATAGGTTAATTATATTTTAAATAAAATATCAGATAAAGGGAGATTTAAATAATTTAAATCAACGAGGTTATATAAATATTAGTCAGTTGTATAAGTTAAAAATAGAATATTCTATAAATAGTTAATTCTATTTTAAAATATATATAAATAAATAAATAAGTTTCATATTCATAGTCAAAGAATATCCTGATAAAAATATTTACTTAATAGTTTATTAAGGGTAAAAAATAAAAATAAAAAATAAACATAAAAATTTAGTTTATTAGTTAAATACATAAAAAATAAATTAAAAAATAACAAGTTAAAATAAATAAAACTAAAATATTCTAATTTTAATAAATCAAGGGGCTTGCATAAAGAAAAAATAAATAACATTAAAAATAAATAAATTAAAAAAATAAAATAAATAAATAAATTAAGAACCAAAGCGCTTCGAAAAAATAAAATAAATAAATAAAACTGCTAATTGTTAATGAATAATAATATTAATTAATAATAATAATGTATTTTATTATTTATTTATTATTATTATTATTTATTTATTTTTAATTAAAATTAACATGGTTAATTATTTATTTTTATTTTTTTCAAGTGCTTGGTTCTTAAATTAATTAATAATTAATTTATTTTTTTATGCAAGCTCTTGTTCTTAAATTAACATTTAAAATTTTATTTTATTTTATTTTATTTAAATTTATTTGCTTTTATATGTATATATTATTATTCATTATTTAAATCTCCCTTTATCTGATATTTTATTTAAAATATAATTAACCTATATTTATTTAAAATATAGTCAACTATTATCTATTTCTAATTACTCGATTATTTTATGAGTATATTAATTCACTTATTTTAATATATATTTATAAAATTGTCAATTTACGTTAATTTAATAAGAAAATTAATAACCGAATTAACTAATTTGAATAAAAATGAATAAATAAATAAAATTGATAATTAAATAAATAAATATTTTGGTCTAATTAGCCGTTTCTCGGTCAAATTCTAGCCGTTACTTGGATATTCTGTCCGATCTAATTATAATGCATAGCAAGATCTGCTCATTCAACTTGTCCTAATGATGAACCACACTGGTTGGTTCGAAACGCGTCGACAAAATTATCTCTATGTGATTTTCGCCGAAGATTCTTCTCTGAAAATATATATGTTGGTGATGATAGATCTCTTTGTGTTGTAGGGACTGGAACTGTTCATCTAGACAATGGTCAATTTAATGATATATTATGTGTTCCAACCTTATCTTGCAACCTTCTATCTGTCTATTAGATAACTCATTCAGGTGATGGTAAAACCATTGAATTTTCACCTCATGATGTTGTAATTAAGGATGTAAGAGATCCTAGACATATTTTAGCTACTGGCATTGCTGATGATTCTACAAGGTTGTATAAGTTTAACAACTTTGGGTCATCAACTCTTCCCTCAGTTTTTGTTGCTCACAATGATAAAGTGAGCAAACTTTGGCATGAGAAATTTGGTCACTTAAACTATCGCTCCCTTCAAAATCTATGTAAGGAAAATATGGTGACAGGTCTTCCTATGGTATCTTGAAGAGATGGTGTTTGTTCCAGATGTGTACTTAGAAAACATCATTTAGATAGTTTTGAAAAATGTGCCTCTTTGCATGCCTCAACCCCTTTACAACTTGTGCATAGTGATTTATGTGGTCCACTTCCAGTTGTTTCATTTTATGGCTAGAAGCATTTCTTAACTTTCATTGATGATTTCTCTAGACGCACTTGGCTATACTTCTTAAAACTCAAGAGTGAAGTATTTAACATGTTCTTGGCCTTTAAGGCCTTTGTTGAAAAACAATATGGACATAAAATTCTTAAGCTAAGATCTGATAATGGCGGAGAATATGTTAACAACAAATTCATCAACTTTTGCACTGAGCATGGAATTCAAATGCAACATACCGTTCCTTATACTCCACAACAAAATGCTGTAGCTGAAAGGAAGAATCGCACCTTAAATGAAATTGCTAATTGTATGCTTCAATCTAAAGGACTTAGTCTTTATTTTTGGGTAGAAGCAATTAATTGTGAAAACTACATAGTAAATCACACTCCTACTAAGGTTTTAAAGAATATCACTTCAGAAGAAGCATGGAGTTCAACTAAACCGGATGTAAGTCACTTCCGTGTTTTGGAAGTGAAGCATGGGCTCATATTCCAGATGAGAAACATAGAGCTTTAGAACCTAAGAGTGAAAAATGTATTTTTGTTGGATATTCTGAAGATGTTAAAGGATATAGACTTATTCCAATTAAGTCCAAAAATGTTATCATTAGAAGAGATATAAAGTTTGCTGAAAATATATCGGCCTACGAGCCTAGTTTGACAAATGTGCCACCTCTCTCCATCCCTTATAATTCTAAAAAATATTTCTTCTTTATATCATGACAACGAGGATGACAATCCTCCCCCACCTTCTCAGGATCCTCCTTCAGCTCCTCAGCTTCCAAAATGGGTCTGTGCTACTTGGGATGTAGCGGGTGATCCTATAGATCAGTGACATACATGTTCTTATCTCGATAGAGTCTCTTATTTACTACCTCAAGCTCTTGCGAATTATGATCCTGACACCTTTGTAGAAGCTTCAGGCCATCCACATTGAAACACAACAATGAATGAAGAATATCATTCATTATTGGCAAATGATACATGGGACCTTGTTCCCCTTCGAAAGGGATGAAAACTTGCTAGATGTAATTGGGTTTACAGAACCAAGTATGGACCAGATGGAAAAGTTGATAAACATAAAGCTCGTCTTGTTACTAAGGGTTTTTCACAAGTTGAAGGCAATGAATATACTGAAACCTCTCCCCTGTTGCAAAAATGAACTCTATCCGCCTTGTTCTTTCCCTTGCTGCCTCTTTCAAATGGGAAGTCCATTAGATGAATGTTAAATTTGCCTTTTTGAATGGGGACTTGCATGAAAAAATCTATATGGAACAACCTCCTAGATTTATACAAACAGACTCCAGCCTTGTATGTCAACTTAAGAAATCCATTTATGGTCTCAAGCAAGCCCCTAGGGCTTGGTATGCCAAAATGGATAGCTTTATTTTAGATACTGGATTTTCTAGGTGTCATTATGACAATACTATCTACACCAAGAAAGTGGGTAAGTCTCTTATCATTCTTGTTCTTTATGTTGATGATATTATCCTTACTGGTAGTGATCCAAACCTTATAAACCATGTGAAGTCCAGCCTTAAAAATTAGTTTGAAATGATAGACTTAGGACACTTGCATTATTTTCTTGGTCTTCAAGTCTTGCAATCCAAGGAAGGTATTTCCCTTTCCTATTCCAAGTATGCCTGTGATCTTGTATGCCACTTTCACATGGAAGAATGTAAGCCAACCCCTTCTCCCTTTCAGTTTGGAGAAAAACTTTAAGTCACTTGTACTTCCCTTAAAATTGATGCTACCTTATACCGTCAGCTTGTAGGAAAACTTTTGTATTAGACCCATACCCGTCCTGACCTTTCCTTTGTCCTTGGCCTTATTGCTCAGTTTATGAAAAACCCACATGAAAGTCATTGTAAAGTAGCTAAAAGAATACTTCGTTATGTTCGAGGTACAATTTAGTTTGGGATTCATTACAGTGCAGAAGCATCTCCTCTATTGGTTGGTTTCACTAATTTTGATTGGGCTGGTGACCCTGATGATCGGAAGGCTACTGCAGGTTATGTCTTCATTATTGGTTCTGGACCTATTACATGGGCTTGCAAGAAACAAAGTTCCATTTCACTTTCTTCAGCAAAAGCAAAGTTTCATGGTGTTGTAGATGCTAGTAAGGAAGCCTTGTGGCTTTGTCAGATCCTGTAAGAGTTTGGCTTTCAGTAGCAGCATCTAACTACACTTTAGTGTGATAATCAAAGTTCTATTCAACTATGCAAAGATCTAGTCCAACATCAGCTCATCAAACACATTGAACTACACATGCACTTCATCAGAAAGCTCATTCATGACCATGTTCTTGAAGTGCAATATTGTTCAACAGATGATCAAGTTGCAGACATATTTACAAAGGCTCTCACAGAGGAGAAGTTTACTAAAATTTGATTTATGGTTGGAGTTCAAGAAGTTGTCACCAAGGGGGGATAGGCTCTAATGCCTCCTTCCTTCTCCTATTGTGTCATATTTTTACATCCTTCAATCCTATCCCAAGTTGTTCTTAAGGGGGGATGTTAGGATATTCTGACACATAGGAAATAGTTAAGTATAACTTGGTCTAGTGTAGAGTTAGGGAAAGTGTGTTTCTTTACTATGTACTTTTGTAACTTACAATCTGATGGTCACGATATGTTCTAGACATGAAGTGACCCAAAAATCCATTCTCTCCTCGATATTACCAACACTTGATTCGTGGCTTAACGCCCGATTGGTCCATGATATCTGTTTAAAGAGCATGGAGGGTCATTTGTAGGGTGACCGTTCATGAGAGAAGCTTATGTAAATTTTCTTTCTTTTATTAATAAATTGCCTGAAGTGGTTGCATTGGCTCAGGCCGTGGATTGTTTCCCTCTTTGAGGGTTTTAACCACGTCAAGAATACTGGTGTATTGATCTGTGATCTGTTTGTGAGCGGTTCCTTTGGTGTTCTATCTGAGGAACTTACCCTATAAATTCCTACATCAATAGCTTATACAAAGTTCATTACAAAGTTCGTTCAAAAATACCATTTATCCTCAAACCATGTTGTAGATATCCTTTTCAAGCATTGTTTTTACACTTGTATCTCTCATCTTTCTTACATAAATCATTTTTTTAGATAACCTTGGGATGTACAAAACACTAGCGAGTGTTCTAATCCTTCTACCCATGAGCTTCAACTTGAATTTTCATTACCCTATGATTCTAGCTTTCGAGTCATCTCTTAGGAAAAAATATCATTGCCATCATATCTTTCATACTCACAAAAATACTCCCTATGAGGAATCATACAAAAGGATGCCCCTGGGTTAACTAATCGTGCATCATGATCTACATGTGTACTTGAAGAAGCTAAGTACATGTCCCTTCCTTTATCTAGGGAGGGTTTGGATTCCATAGAAGGATCATCATCAATTCCCTTCCCTTTCTCAACAATTTTTAATCTACAACCTTTCTCAATGCCCTTATTTTCCACATCAACAACATACCTTTATGAATTTTCTTGGAAATTTGGATACTACTCTAGATTTAGATCTCCCATTTGAGGAGTTATTTTTATTCTTATTATGGGAGCATCCTCTTACAGACAAGGCATCTCTCTTTCCATGTTTTTACATGCCATCTTCTCTCATAACAAGGATGAGATTATATCATTGAAACTTAAAGTAGTTGCATTATTTCCCATGGCCATAGCCAAACTACCCCATGAGTCTAGTAAAGAACACAAAAATAAATACACTTATCTTCATTTGAAATATTAATATCAATAGATAATAATTCACTTCCCATATTATTGAAGACATTTAGATGCTTTATCATTGAGTTTCCATTCTTCATAATCAAGTTATATAATTTTTTCCATACGAATAATTTGTTCACCATGGACTTAGACTGATACAAATCCCCTAACTTGTTCCACAATGCCTTCAACAATGTTACCAACTTAATGAGAATTGTAACCTCAAAACGAGAACTCTAGCACAAAAAACCTTATTTTGCACAAAAAACATGAAAAAACACCCTGAAATCGAAAAGTGGTGATGTTGCATCACCCTTTTTCTTAGGGTTGAAATTGCAACATTTTTTTAGCCATGACATTAAATACCAAAACTATGATCACAAAAACCCTTAAAATTCCAATAATTTTCAACCATGGCGTTAAAGATAAAATATCATGACTCAAAATAACCTTAAAATTTTAACATTTTTGAACCATATAATTAAAACCAAATATCACAAGTACAAAAAAAACTTAACATTTCAACATTTTCCAGCTGTGGATTTATAAACCAAATATTATGAGTACAAAAACCTTAAAATTTCAACATTTTCTAGCCATGGCATTATAAACCAAATATCATGACAAAAAAATTTGACACTTGAACCAAAGAGTAATTATATCGAGAGCAAATTTTTTAAAGGCTAAATTATAGCTCTTTTGAGATCTTAGCCTAAGACAACTTCACCCTTTTTCAACAGGGTGGTAAAATTGCAATATTTTTTTAACTATCTCTTATTAAATCATTATTAATGTACACAAAATCATGAAAAAAACCCTTAAAAAGAGAGAGAGAGATGTAACTTAATTTGTATTTTTTAATTAAAAATATGAAGGAACAAATATTTTTTTAACAAATTAAATAATTAGAAAACATGTATTTCCATGAAAAAATCAATAAATAAATAATGAAAACAAAAAATGAAGGTACATTTAAAAACAAATTTAAACAAAAGTTTATATTAAAAAAATGGAGAGAATTTTTAAAATTTATTTTAAAAAACAAAACAAAAACAATGATTAAAAATTTTATATATACAAAAAAATTGTAACATGTAGATTTTCATCATTAGGAACATGATGATGAAAACTTCTCGAACACTTTGTGATCTTGTTGAAGCATCTAATGCTTCGGTTGACCACTTCAACCATCCTCAAGGGTTTAGCACCCTTCACTTCATCATTTGAGCTTTTTATCCTTGAGGATGGGTGAAGTGTTCACCTGAAATGTCAGACACCTCAATGAGATCACATAGTGTTCTAGAAGTTTTCATTAGCTTAGAATCCTCCAACATTACTTCTCCAAGATGGGTATGACTTTTAACACCAACAAGACTAAAGTCATGATAATCAAATCCAAAAAGATCAACTATGATAATTTTATTTATGATAATAACTACTTGGAGAAAGTTTCTTCATGCAAATATCTATGAATCAACATTCATCATTAGCTCAATTGTAATTATAGCATTGAGAAAAGGATAATTAGAGGTCAGAAAGGTTATTATGGGCTTGAAAACAATGGTAATTCGATAGATCTTTGGATATGGAGTTAAAAAAAATCTTCTTTGAGATTCTCATCACCCCTTTATTTTATATGGTTTTGAGGTTTGGGGTTGCAATATATCTGGAGAATCATAGAGGAAGATTGAGTTGACCTAAAATAAATTTATAACCTACAACCTCAATATTAAAGGAAATACACCCTACCCTATCCTCTTGATTGAAGCTAGCCTTCCCCCAATTGAAAGCATGACTATGACTAAGTATCGCATGTATAAAAAGAATCTATCAGCATGGAAGCCAAGAGGTTTCCTAAAATTGCTTCTAACTCTAGCCAGAACCCCCACCTCTGGCTCAAGCAAGGTTGGCATAAATACGCCTAGCCTTGGCTAAACCTTTGAGGGGTAAAGGAGGAGACCATCTTGAAGAAGATACTATTAAAAAAATTATTACTCCCAAATTTAAGGATAAGTTGTGGGATGATAAGGAGTTAGAGGAAAAAAGGAATCTAAGGTATTATAAGGAGGTGATCATCCCCAACATTGAAAACTAGAATTATCTTTTTGTCTTAACCAATCTAAGATGAAAATGAAAATTTCCAAGATAAGAACTAATTCTCATGAGCTTCAAATTGAAATTGAGCGTTGATCAATTCCCAAAACACCTTGGGACGAAAGAGTTTTCCACCTTTGTGATACTATGAGGGTTGAAGATGAAAAACATTTTTTTTTGTATTGCCTAACTCTTATTCACATCCATTCTAATTTTTAAAATCTTTGGCACACTACCATACCTATTGACTTGTTAAGTCAATAAAAATATGGCGATCTAGGAACACTTCTCTCCCTTCTTTCGATTATAGAAATAAAATTCTAAAAAATTTCAATTAATCTCTTACTTTCTTAAGGTACGATAGACTGTATTGGTATTAGTGGATCATCATCATCATCATCATCATCATCATCATCATCATCATCATCATCATTATATATATATATATATATATATATATATATATATATATATTATATATATCTTAAAGTGTTTTAGAAATAAAAAAAAAGAAAAAAAAAAAAAAAAAATAAAATTAATTAAAAATTTAAAAGAAAAGAAAATGTTGTCCATCTATTGCCCTCCCCCACAATTTATTTTATTTTATTTTTGACCATTTTAAATTAAATTAGTCCCTTCTTTTAATCTATATAATTTTGTTTTATAATTTTTATTTCATCATTTTTTAAAAATATATATTTTTTTAATTTTTGAAAATTAATTTTTAATTTTTTAATTTTTGTTTAATTTTAATTTTAATTTATAATTATAATTATAATTATTACTATTAATTTTTTTTTAAGTTGTTATTTTTTATTTTGAATGTGTGGTTATTTATTTATTTATATTTTTTTCCCCGTATTTTAATGTTTTTTCTTATTAAAAAATGATTTTCCTTTATTTTTTTTTTTTTTTTAGTTGTCTGTGATACTCCAGGCTTGCCCTGTTGCTTGAGGAGTCATGACCTAGGGGCATCTAATCCGTCAAAGTCCCTCGAGGATCGCACCCAGCTTGGGCCACACTAGCCCTAAGCTAACTGAATTTTTTAGCATGTCTCCTCCCCCTAGCACATGGCACAACCACCCCCTATGATGTTTGATCCTAGATCACCTTGCTAACGAGGTCCATCCTCAATCGGTTGTTCTTTTGGAACTTGACTCAATTTTTTTAAAATAAAGTGCATTTAATATTTTTTCGAAAAAAAAGTGAGTTTTCTATTTTTTAAATTCATTTTCACATATATGTAGACACACACACTTTCTTTTCTTAATTTTTTTAAATGTATAATTAATAAATAAACAAAATTTATTTAATGTCACTTTTAGATTCGTTGTCAAATTTATGTTTATTTTCATTGGTACCAATGGTCAAGGGTGTAATTAATTGGTAATTTTAACCCTAAAAATAAAATAAAAGTTAATCAACTCAAAAAAAAGGGGGGGAGAGAGAGAGAGAGAGATTTTAATTGTTGAGTTTTATTATTTTCATGATCATGATATTTGGTATTTAATGCCATGATTGAAAAATGTTTGAATTCTAACACTAAAAAAAGGGGTGATGTTGCATCACACTTTTACATTTTAACGTGCTTTCTTCATGTCTTTCATAGTCATGTTATTTCATCTTTAATGCCATGACTGAAAAATGTTTGAATTTCAACCCTTAAAAAACATGTGATGCTGCATCACCACTTTTTAAATGTGTTTTTTCATGTATTTCATAGTCATGGTATTTTGTTTTTAATGCCATGATTGAAAATTATTTGAATTTTAACCTTGAAAAAAGAAAAGGTGACGTTACATCGCCACTTTTGCATTTCAACGTGGTTTTTCATACCTTTCGCAATCATCATATATGACTTTTAATGTCGTCGTTAAAAAATGTTGGAATTTTAACCCTAAAATGAAAAAGGGGTGATGTTGCATCACCACTTTACAAGATCAACATGAAAATCGTGATTTGACGTGACCTTAAAAAAAATGAGAACTCAATAAAGTTCTCATTAATGGTAACATTGTTCTCCGTTATAGCTTGTCATGAAACATTTAATAATATTGAATCTAAGAGACACAAGCATATTATGCTCTTTGTCTTTCTATCTAAATTTGTTCATTCTTCTATCAACCTCCTCGTCGGTGTAGTACCCAAATCCACTAATCTTTTTTCACCAACCAATATTCCATTTTGAGCTTCTATAGCTCAAAACCTGCCCATTGAATTTCTTGATCTCTATTTTTTAACCACTTTCCATTTCCTTTCACCACAAGAATTGATTTTGCCAATCTTCGACTATAATATGGTCTACCATAGGCCCAAGCCAAACTCCTTAGCCACAAAGATATTCCCTTGAAGCTAAAATTTCTTTGGTACAAAATTTAGGTTTAAACCTTGTACAATTTATTGTTGCAAACAAAAACTTAATAAAACAAAAATATTCAATTGAAAACACACACATTAACACATATCTTTCAATATATTCCTCTTTATAATACTACACATACACATCATATCTATATATATATATATATATATATATATATATATATATATATATATATATATATATATATATATATATATATATATATATATATATATCTATTTGTGTGTGTGTCTGTGTGTCCACTTGGGGTAGTTCAATTGACATTGGTCATGGAAATGATGTCTCGCTTAACCAGAAGTCTTGGGTTCAAATCTTTTGCTATCCCCCCAGATCGGGGTGAGAAGTTGGACATGATGAAGATGTAGTCCTACAAGTTTTATATATATATATATATATATATATATATATATATATATATATATATCACAACTACAAAACCATGGGCTAAATCACCATGTGCTACAAAATTGCTAAAGCAGAAACCATATGTTGAAAACCACCAAAAATAGATACAAAAACTACCCAATTTTTTCAATGACTTCGTCCTCGTGTGATCCACCCTTCCCCTCTCACTGCACTTGGCACATCGTACACCGTATGAGGGTAGTCATGAAAAAAATATAGAGCATACCCTACATAGGGAAATATGGTTGACCTACTATAGTGAGCAATCATCATCAAATGATCAACAATATCCATAAAGGATAGCAAATGAGTGCAAACACAATTTCTCTCTTGTAGTGAGAGAAAAAATTTGGGATAATGAAGGTGATGTTGCATATACTGATAGTAGAACTATGTTATATAAGTTAAAAAAGGAAGACAATTAAGGGAAAGACCAGTTAAGTGATGAACATCATGCATACTCTTATGAATTATCACTTATGTGAGCCTTGTTATGTCCTTTTCCCGTTTCTGGTATGTGGTCATCACTGAAGGATAATGTAGCTACGCCGTCTATTTAGGATGGTGTTAGCGGTTGAACACGATGAAAAAAGAAAATATTTTGTGGATAAGGTTGTGTGAAAGGGAAAAGGCCAAGAGAAGATAACGAGAATCAATGAGATATCTTATATTAGAAAATGGTTGTATCTCCACTATTTATTTCTTGTAGCACAAAGTGTTCAATAATAGCATGTGAAGGAGCTAAAGATTTCCTAGGATAAACAAACAATATTGAACAAATGTTAAGGCTCTAATTATTACAATTTGTAAATGGGACATTACTGCAATAATGTCAAGGTTTTACTTCACATAACGTAAGTTTGGAGTAATAAAGTAAGAAAAAATTACCGGATCCGAAATGGTTTCTATTGAAATAGGCCAAATGGAGAACATACTAAAAATGACAAAACACACACACATTAAATTAGGATGATTTCAAGAGAATATTATTTCCATTCATAAGAGAAGAAGTGCAGAAATTTGATAGCTTTATAGGCTAAATAAATATAAACATGTGAGTTTTATGGCCCTTATGATCAATACATAAAAATAATTTGATACTAACATGTTAGAACTTTAACTATATATACAATTAATCAACTAAAACTGACATAATTTTCAAGTAGTTTTCTTGACGTGTTAACTTTAATTATAATTATATAGTTAGCCTTAGATATTTTTTATAATAGTTAACAAAATGCATTGTATGAATGTTCAATTAATGATATAAAATATCCTCTTGTGCCTTCCCTTGTGCCTAATTCCTTGCTTCATCTTTGAAGCAATGAGAGGGATAGTGTACACGAAACTTATACAAAAATGATGAAGGGATACAAACGATGATTATAGAACAATATAATGCCTTAGTGTAATTAGGAGAGGATAGTTTGAAACTGGAACCTGGATATTAGTTTTCAATGTCATATGAAAGGGAGGAGTTGATTGAGCTGGCCATCTAGATTTATCTCAACAAAGGTCTATATATTAGTATTTTTTAGATCATGATTTTTTTGGTACACTTTTCATACCTTTAGATGCAAAATTTTTGGTGGTTACACACAAATCCTAATTTCCTACCTAATTCTACTAATTTTCTTTCTAACATGCTAAACAATACCCAAAATGGAGCATCAAGTGAAAAGTTATGACCTTGTCAAAGCTCCCCTTTTTCTTGGATAATTCATTTCTATCCAACTCAACATTATTTCTCTATCCTAATCATATTAGGGTTAATGTGGTTCTTGCACTTTTATTCTAAGCTTTTGTTGAGATAATTTTAAAATTTAGTTTCATCTTCTTATTAAGGGAGTTTTAAGAATGAGTATGGTTTTTAGTTATCTTCTCAAATATAATCTATCACCATTCTAGTTGTTTTGTATCACTATGTATATTGAAGTGTTTGTCACCATTTGATTCAATAATAGAAGCTAGTTTTCATTGTAATATTATACCTTCAATATCGTATTTTCATTCTCTCTACAACATTGCAAGTTCTTTCATTTTGGTTTCAATTCAATCAATAATAGTGGTACTAGAGCAATTTTATCTCTTTTGTTTTACATGTATGTCCCTAGTGAAATCAGGGTACTGGGAGTTGGGACTTAACCTAAATGAGCCTAGAAAAGACTCCCATCACTAACCCAAGCAACCTCCCATGGTCTAGGAAGTAAAGAAGGAATATACAACAAGAAATCATGTTAATATGTTACTCCAGAAATCCCTTGAGAAACAAAAGAATGAGATGACTGATCAATAGAGGCTCTCAAGCTTTTAAATAGGTTTCATCACATTGAATATCATGGGAAAAACAATGGGTTACCAAAACCATGGGTTGGTAAACAACCACCATCAGTAAACCCACCAATTATTGTTATATTAATTACTCTATGAGTGAGTCAAGGTTATCCTGACATTCCGCTCTATAAAGTTGACTTGGGACATTCAACTACCCCCCTCAAAGTTTATTTATTGGGTTTTTAGAGTTGTAACATGCTCCCCATCACCTAGTTCCACTTCTAGAATTTTATCATTGAACCAGCAAACCATGGGAATGCATGCCTAAATAGGTCTTACAGTCAAACCATTCTTGAACGAATGGCGCTTGAAGGATTTACCTACGCCATTAGGTTTGCATTCTTCTATACTTCAAATACAATGAACCAAATTGAACACTTATCAACCAAATAATGCTTCTTATTTTGCTCTATGTCCTTGTGCTTCTATGTATGATTGATTTCAAACCTTGTGAGGCATTTCTAGATACCATTCACCATACTTCATATATCAATAAATCATTGTTTTAATTTATGTGCAACTCAATATATAACAATGTGCCAAATTGTAATAAAATTCTCATTCCACCAAAGTGCATGCAAAAGATAATGACAAACATTAACTCCAGTGTGAAACATGTCGTTATCATGCTGTCACCATGAAAATAATGAAGAGATATTGTATTTACACATCCTCTTCAAATATTTGATCCCGTAAATCATGCAAGTTGATCATCTGACATAAGCATCTAATTAAAAATATTTAACAATTTGACACTTATAACATACAATTAACAAATAAGAAATAATACTTTATTTGTTGCATGATATCATGTTGTATGCAAAATTCATCATTGGTATTCAAAGAACCAATATATGGCCCACAAAAATTTGATTTGACTTGCATTTTGTGTTGGATGACAAGGTAATGGATTTTGGATTTCTAATCACATCATCACAACTTTAGAAGATTTGAGCATAAGGCCTAATAATCTACCCCCACTTACTAGTTAACACAACTAATTTTGTTCTTTCTCAACACTGATAATATTGACCCTTGAGTGTTATATTTGATGACCTAGCCAATAAACATGGATAGCCCATGTTAATTTAGACACACTTCCATCTCATCTTTGGACACATCAATAAAACCTCAATTGGCTCAAGAAAACAAAATATAAATAAGCATCAACAAACACTTGCATTCTCTTCTTTGTTATGATGGATCCATCTAGCATACCAATTGAATTTGTTATATTACTCTCCAAGAAGAATGAGAACCGCTCTAGATCACATCTCCAAGTGACAAGGTTGCAGCCTAGACTTTATTTTCCATAGTTTGTGGTATCTTTTACTATCTACCCCACAATATATGGACCCATCCAACTACCATCTTCAACCACAAAATATAAGTCCAATGTAGTAGGTAACATATATCATGTCATCACATTAATTACAATAAAAATAAGAGGGTTGAATTCATCCACCATCATAACCATAGATAGGACATAGTTACAATTGCTTCATTTTCATCTCCAAGAGAGCCTCCATGATATGTGGCTTCTCCTACTTGAAACTATTATATAGATCACCCATCCATTAGATCGCCAATGCGGTTGTAGCCAAAATAAGTCATTTGATCTATGAATTCAAAATTTGAACCTTAATTTCTCCTATATATAAGCATGATGATTTGTAGTTGTCTTAGCAATAAATTCTTCTACTTCAACTCCATCTCACCCTATCTAACCTCCATCTATGCCTGAAGATGCTTAAAATCCTCGTATGCTCTTATATTCACTTGCTCCAAATTCCAATGTAATATGTGGAGGAAGAAGTTCTCTTGGATACTTCTATAGTGTAGCACAATCACTTTATATTAACAAAGGGTACATATGAGCATCCTAAGGCATTATTTCATAGCTATGTAGATATATTTCAAGTGAAAAACTAGGCATCCAATTTTTATACCACTCTGGTAAGAGAGTTTAGGTTAGTTCTAGTACCACATGTAAAGTCTAAGATACCTAAATAGCACAAATATAGGTATAATAAAAAAACATTTAAGCACATAAAACAATTATTTACCATGAAAACCCTTAACTAGGAAAGCCAACATTAAAGATATATATCTTTATTGACTTTATCTAAGCTATCTAGACACTAGGTCAATTGAGGCATCTTAGAATGAAGTATCCCAAGCCTTTTAATAGGCTTCATCACATCAAATTACATGGGTTACTAAAACCATGGGCTCATAAACCACCATTAGTAAACCTATCAATTACTATTATCTTAATTGCTCTATGACTAAATCAAGATTAATCCAACAAATTTCACCTAAATCATTTAAGTGATGAAGGCTCCTTTAACAAGTAATAGCTTCAATGGAACACCACCCTTAAAATTACATATTACTTTATATAGCCCTCTATGTGATGGAAATATAGATGTATAAGCTTTAGATAGATGGTTCAATTTTCTAGAGGGTTATTTCTCTATTCACGAGTTTTTTAATAGTGAGAAGGTTATGTTTTCCCTCCTAAAGGCCCTTTCCCATGTGAAACATAGGTGGGATACTTACCAATGTGAAACTTATTGAGGATTCTAAACTATATGTGAGAGAACCCACTTAGGGGGAATTTGTTGACATATTAAAGGATTAGTATTTAGTTGTTGGAAACATGAAGACTAATACATGAAATGGTAAATGTTGCACCTAGGTAAGGACTAGATTATGTCATAGTAAATGACACCTTTCATAGCCTACATATAGCATAGGGTATTTATTATTTTGAATAACACTTGCTTCTAAAAAATTACCACAACATATGCAGAGATATCCAAACAAAAAATGGAGTTTTATAAAATATCTACAATGGCAATTTCTTACCACTATGCCATCAACACTGAGTAAAAGTTTTTGTAAAAGGTAAGAAAGAGTTTTGGACCAAAAATTAGCCACAATAGAACAAGGGTAAATGCAACCATTAATCTCAAAAAAATTACAAAGTAAATATAGTGGGAACAAGTGATTAGTGAATATTGCATGCAAAGAAGAAGAACGAGAAGCAAACTAATGACACAAGAAAGTGTTGTGACCACCTGTTATGTTTTCCAACAACAACCCCCCACCCCCCCCCCCCCCCCCCAATTTATTTATTTATTTATAATATCTTAGGAAATTTTATAACTAATGGGACCCTTTAAAAATTTAAAAAAACATAGGAAAATAACATAGTTTAGGGTTTTAAAAGGAAAATTTTGATTTTTTAATAAACAAATCCAAATTCATTAGGCCCAAACAACTTGAATAAGCCTACCTTAAAGAAAATCCTGACATATCACATTTCACAAGTCTCAATGAACAATGCCTCGTTTTATCCTTTTGAAACTTGTGATGCGATAAAGAATAGCCCCTCAGAACCAAACATGTCCAAAACTCAAAAGGATAAATTATTGTCAAAAAACTACTTCATGTTGGAACTTGCCTACATCACAATTTTATAATGAACACAATATATGAAAACCCAAGGACCATTCCGATTACAATTTGCGATAAACTATCCAAAACCGATAAAACAATGAAGGCAGTCTATAAACATATCGTGTCTGGTTAAATCAGAAATTAGCAAAAGGCTCACCATTCGTTTTACCTTCGATTGCGATAAAGCTACCTGTTAAAAGGCACACTTTAATAAAATCATAAGACTGAATAATGTAAAGGAAAAGCCACGCTTGTTAATCATCAGTCAGGCCCACTATAATGCTAGCCATTTCTCACAATTTCGCATTCGCGAAAATCCTTCAGCTATATCCATTCTCCTCTACTCCAATACCTCTAATTGTGATATTGTGGTCATCACATCGTACACCTCCCGTACTCAATGAATTGATATAGTGAGATCGCTATCGCATATCAACATAGCACATGGAAATAGGTTTTATATACCATTTGAAAGGTTTCTGCGATGCAATACATTAATAGGATAACAAATAACCACGCAAAGCCATGATTTCAGTTATTAAAGATTTATAACAGTATTTATGATTTAAAAGCCCAAGGTGATTTTATGGCCTGTATAGATTTGATCACATTTAAGCTATGTTTCCTATCATTTCAAGCCTTGTATGTTCAAACACTTCCACATTTCAAACCTATTTCTCTTCATTCCTCTGTGTTTCCAATTTACAGGTTTAACTCGAGAAGTTGTGTAACATGATGAATAATACAAAGAAAGGAAAGAAATCCATGGAGACTTCACAATCCGCACCTTCTGCTCCCAATGTAACAAAAATTTCCTCGCTTTCTTAGATACTACATGCACAATCAACAACAGAACATCCTTGTGGGAATCCATGTACCAATTGATAGAAAGTGAGGGCCCTAAGATAATTCAAAGAGTGGAATAATAGATGCTACTTCCTCTTCTGAAGCCTCCCACTATGAAGTTGCAAGCTCTTTTCTTCACAGGATCGCTGCTCGACCCAAGATCATTCCTTATACTGATATTGTAAAATGGATAATTGAGAATATCAACATCGCCGATAGGAAATTATTGACTTCAAAGAAAATAGTCATCGGGTCCTTTACAACTGAAGACTTGAAGAAAATGTACCATATACCTGACTCAGAGAAGATGTACGACAAAGATTTCCTCAAGCACTTTGCAAGCAATAATGATGTAGCATTAGACCTAATTAAACAATGGAGATCCTACCCAAACAAACACAAGCATGAGAAGTAAGTATGTACTCTATATATTCTCTCACCACTCCCTATTCTTATATGATAACTATGATGTGTAGACTATTTGGGCACGCTAATACAACTAAGTTCTAAGTTGAATGGGTTCCTCTAATTGAGGTAGCAGTTAATTCTTTTATAATGGATTGGGGCACTATCATTTCTAATAACATTGCCTTCCAAATCCGAGAGTTTAGGAAATAATGGTATGCCACTACTAGAGTAGTTCCACCATTTTTTATGAGTGCATATACTATGGATGCAGTCTATTTCACTACCAGTTTACCAACCATGGGGTGGAAATGGACCATTCAAGATCCCACTCCCATCCATATATACCATAAAATCCCAGGGGAATCTAATTTCCACACCCATTTCTATAAAATTTTCCAAGGATTTATGCTACCCATCCACCAAGTTGTTTTTGACAAAAGAGCCCTAAGATTGTATGATGAGGCCAAAATTTATTTCATAACAATAGGAAGGTGGTTTGGAGAAGATATTTTTACTTATGTCCGAGTCTATGGAAGTCTAGGACCTCCCCATGTTCTCCCATTGTATGTCCCAGATAAACTACTTGCTAGGGAAATTACTTATCAAACTGTAGGAGATGGGCTAACAAAGACCCTAAAGGAATCCAAGAAATATCTTTGGGCTTCATTCCCCATCGAATGAAGTGTTTATGCTCTACATGATTTCAAGCATGCTATGCTTGAAATCGATAATATTACATGTTTGAAACTTGTCATCATTCCTGGTAGACAATTTGACTCTAACCAAGTTGCACAAAATTTCACTGCCCAAGTGAAAATTAGAAAATTTAGTCATGAAGATGAAGACTATGATGACCTATTTGAATCCGTTGAAATACTACTAAAACTGAATCTAGAAAGGATAGCCCAATTTGAACAATATAGAGAAAGAAGACTGCAAAATGTCCCTTTGAATCTGTTGAGAATACCTCAACCGATTATCTAAGAGGAGTAGGGTTCAGAGCAAGACTCAGACCAAGGGTCAGAAAAGGACTCAGAGCAAGGTTCAGAACATAATTCAAAGTAGAAATCAGAACAGGGCTCAAAGCATAATTCAGAGAAGATCTCAAAAAATAGTTCTAAATGGAAATCAGAAAAGATTTCCAAGGATATTGAAGTGGAAGATAAATCCATAGGAATACATATTGACGAAACTCCCTTCAAGAATCACTTGGATGAAGCATGGAAACAATTTGATCAGTAGCTAAGAGGACAACAAGGGGCATAAGATGTTGAAATGGAGAAAAGATTCAACACACCCTAAAAAACTGGACAAAGCTTATTTACTGATAAGGCTACTGATAAATCTATCGCTACATAGGAAGTTGAGATCATCTCTACCTTCACTTCATCTGAAATCATCCTTAAAGTGGAACAAATCCCTCCTCTTGATGTCTTTTACAGTTTGAAATATCGGGTTGTGGTGAAAAGACATAGGAAAAGGAGAAGAACAGAACCATCTCAAAAGTCAATCCTAGTGATGTACCTATGGAGATAGTATGGAAGGATACTCCAATTGATCCTTCAAAAAATTTGACAAATTTGTCACAATTTCTAAGTGCTTATGCATTTGCTATGATTGAAAAAGAAAAAGAGTTTTGACAATTTGTCAGAGAGAAAGAAGAGAGAATTCAACAGTTAGAGAAGTAGTTGGTAGAAGAGAGACAAAGTATTGAACATCAAATGAAAACATAAATGTCCCAATTACAGTATATCTTTGATCAATTAAAGCTCCAATATGAGGCAGAGACAAGTACTAAGGATATCCAAATACAACAGCTCCATTTTCCACTTGATCAGTTGGAGGATAATCCTAAAGTGGAGTATTTTATAAAATAAGCATTAGAGCAAACACTCTGTTATCAAGGCAACAAGTAATGTTCTACCAAAAGTTGTCTATCATCAATCCACTGTGTACTACAAGTGATCCACCGATGAATCAATCATCCAATATGATGATGACTTTCAATGATATTGATGATAAAATCTCAGGATTCATAAAATGGCAGGATACTCCAAAAGGTAGAGCATCAGATCTTCATGGAATAGAGGAATAACACAAGGAAATCCTCTTTATTGATTGGGAAATTCAATTGCAATAGGCAGAAAGAGAAGTATCCAAAGAAACCAATGCTACAAATAATATCATTGAAACTATCAATGATAACCTGCACAATGCTAACCTGATTCAAGAATCCCCGCTTGGTAGTCTTCTTAATATCAAAGTCCTGGAAAGGAAATGGAATGAAAATTCAAACGAAAGGGAATAACCCATTAAAAATCTGACCAAAATCGACTGGGAAGTGTATTGGAAATATCTAGTGAAGACCTAGAGTTAGTGGCTAACGCTACGCTACCTTGCTGATTCATCCACCCATATGCTTCCTACGCTTTCAGATGATGCAATGTATATAGGACAGCTATGCATGAGGACAGGTCAGCCTCTTGAAGTTAAGCCAATGATGGATATTTACGAGCTTAGACAGTGAATGAAAGAGTAGACACAATTGCATTCTTAAGCTCATCATTTCAACTGTTTCTATTTCTATATTTTTGTCACTTATTTTAAGGAGAGTTGTTTTAACCTCCTCATAACTTTCATGTAATTTCTATTTTTATACTTTATTTTTATTATGTAAACCCTTTCATGCCTACAAAGAAAGGGTCACCAAATTTTATAAAGAAAAAATTTGGAAGCTTGCACTACTGTACTTTTGAAGTTTGTCTTTGTAGAACCACCGGATCAGAGTCCCAAAGTTTTGTAAAGAAGGTTTTGGAAGCTTACACTTTTGTACTTTTGAAACCATCTTAATGAAAAAGATTGGATTAGAACTATTTCTTTCATGAGCAGAGTCATATACATCGGGTACTTTTATCATTGTATATATATTTTTTTTGTTTATGAATTGATAGTCATTTATCTTTGTATTATTTATTATATGTATCTCTTTTAATGTAGTTCTATATTAATTCACTTCTAAACATGTTAGAATTGTCATCCTTAATACATATATGAGCAATTTCTGAACATTATTTGATGCGATATGTGTTTCATAAATTACTTCAATTAACTATTTAATAAAATAATTATCCTAAAATCTTTTCATCTATGTAAGTGTTTGATCAATCTTTCTTATCATACACTAAAGACAATTATTCTAGATTGCATAAACATAAGTAAACCCTGGGTAATAGATAGATGAATATACATGTATTCCACTTTGGAAACCATGCCATCAATCAATTAGTTTTTGGTCATAAACACTCTATCCATCCTATCACATTTTTATTGGGAAACTGGTCCCATTATATCCAGTTAGAGCCACTATTCCAAATAGATAAGGGATGGCATTCAAGTCCCCGACCAGTTGGTTTTCCCCCATGTTTTTGCAATGATTTTCGAGGCTTCAACATTTTGGTGCTAGAAGGAGGGCCACTAACTATTAATGGAAAAGAAAACTCAATCTAAATTAAAAATCCATTCTAAGAGTCACTCCCCCTCAAGATCACCTCCAACTTCTAGATTTTCATCTAAGACTCCTATTTCTAGATCAGAAGTTGAGCAATCACCTCCCAAATCTCCTAGTACATTTCCTGAAGCACTCTCTTCAGATAATAATCCTGAATCACTTGAGGTCTAGACTTAATTTTTTTTTTTAGGAGAAATCTCTATTTCAGCAGAAAAGCCTATGCTATCTGAAGCTTCTAAAGGAAGTGTAACTTCTATTTTACAACCTACTCGGATTCTAACTCGTTCTCAAAACGAGAAGCTTGAGGTTCCTCTTCCTTCTTTCCAAAAGAAGACTAAGAAATCTAAATCACAAACATCTACTAGTGAGTTTTTTTCAAATTCTCCTCCACAAACACCTTCATTCCCTTCATTCATTCATGTTAATACCCCTTCTTCTCAAAGTACTGGTGCTAGTTCATCCAACACTAATACACAACCTGCCTCTTCTTCCACACAATCAACCTCAATATCCACCTCTTCCCAAACTCCAATAATTGCATGAAGACAACAACAACAACAACAATCACCACCAGTTAGACCATGGGCCAATCCTAGAGTTGTGGAAATGGAAACACCTCTCCATGATCTAACTGAGCATCCTAAAATATGGCTACCAAAATTTAATCCTGATGATGGATTACCTGCTGAAGAGCATCTCCATAATTATGTGTTAGCCATTAAGCTTAATGGAGTAGTTGAAGAAGACTATGCAGTAAGATTATTTCCCTACACCCTCCAAGGATCAATAGGTTCATGGTATTTTTCATTACCACCAAGATCAATTACTAATTGGGACATGTTTGAAGAACAATTCTTAGCTAAATTTGGTGATGACTGCACAATTTCATCCCTTATTAATGATCTTTCTAGTTTAAGAGCTAAGCCAGGTTAAAATATCAAAGATTTCAATTCTAGATTCAATAAATTTCTAAACAAAATCCCAACCACATCAAGCCTTGTTGTTGATGTCCAAATCGAGTGGTATATTTCTTCTCTTACTTCCAATATAGTGATTTTTGTAGATAGATCCAATAAGGCTACTTTAGTAGAAAACATGAAAGAAGCCATTTCTATAGAAAAGATAATAGTTGCATTGGAAAAGAAGATTGTACAGGAAGAAATAAAGATGAAAAAGGTCACATTTAAGGATGAATCAAAGAAAAAATCCTCTAAGGATCATTTTGATCTTGAAGGCTTGCAAAAGGTCCTTAAAACCATGTCCAATGAGATGGTAGAAATTAAGAAATAGGTAGTTGAGTCCTCTTCTAAGAAACCTTTTAGATCCTTCAAGAGGAACCAGACATCTAATCCTCAACCTCCAAATACAATATCCAATAATGAGTCTGATTTAGATGAAGATGATGAAGAAACTGCATTATCTGATGATGAGACTGAAGATGAAGAATTATTTAAAGTGCATGGGATATTGGATTTTATCCTACCTGCTCTGACAATGAAGATGAACAAGAAGCTTTACCTATTAGAACTAGGAGCAAAGGCTCTGTTTATTCAACACAATCAACCCAAAAGAAAAATCACTCAACCTTTGCTACCAAGGATAAAGTGGTCAACAAAAAGTCTCATTCTACATCTCAACAACCAACCCACATCCTCATATAATCCTCCATCTTCATCCAAAACCTTAGTAGTTGCTGATACCATGGAATATAGCATAGTGGAGGACATGAAGAAAGCCAGAGAAAATCTCTCTCTTCATGAGCTTAGTAAGCTTAAACACCAGCAAAATCTATTACTAAAAGAATTGGATTGAGTTCCTACTTCTCCTCTTTTTGCTGCTGTGTTATCCAAAGATTCTAGAGGAACGGGTAAGCCTCACAATGATTCATCAAATAAGGTTGATCCTACCGATGCTATCTTAATTGGTGAAAGATATAACTCACATACTCCCCCTTTCCTCTTGACTTATGAAATCTTCAATAAAAATCTACACAACTTCTTAATAGACTCAGGGGCCTTTTCAAACATAATTCCAAGATCAATCTACATGAAATTAAATGTTTCACCCAAAAAGTCTACAGTCCACATTGTCCAACTTAATAGAATGAAGTCTTAGGGGAAATGAATTTAGTCACCATTAGACTTTCTTTGAATCCAAAAATTTGTCAAGTAATTGACATATTCGTTGTTGATATTCTCGAATTTTATGGTTTAATTCTTCATAGAGACTGATCTAAGAAGCTTCATGGCTATTTTGCAACAGATTGGTCTCACAAGTGGCTCCCTTACAACTCAAAGCCAAATCAAATCAAAATTGACTGAGAAAAACATTTGAAGCATACATTGACTGGTTTTGAAGATGAAAATGAACTAGTAGATTTTAACAATAATATCAATGGAAACTACTCTGCTGAGTCATTTTTAGGAAATTTCAATGCACATAAGTCACGTTTTTTGGATAACTTTGTTACTTCCTATATTGAGAACTTTTCTCAAACAGATTCTTCTAGATGTATAAATCTTGTAGATAAACCATTAGTTAAAACTTTGTTTTGGACATTATATTTTGATGGATCTAAATCCAATGATGGTGCAGGAGCCGGTTGTATATTAATTAGTCCAGAAGGAGAAAAAACAATGCTAGCATGTAGGCTAGAATTTGAATGCACAATAATACTGCTGAATATGAGGCACTGATCCAAGTTTTGTATAAAGCAATAGGTCTTGATATCAAATATCTTCAAGTTTTTGGAGATTCTGAAATTTTTATCAAATAAGTAAGAAACACATTCATTGTCTCTCTGGACATTTAAAAAATTACCGACAATTAGTCCAGGACCTTACTTCACATTGTTTAGCATTCAACAACTCTCCTATTCCTAGACTTCAAAATGTAAGAGTTGACCTTCTGGCTAACATAGCATCCAAGCTTATACCATCATAGGATTACAGTCCAAATAGATTTTCCATAGAATTAATTATTCGACCATCTATTCCTGATAATGTTACCGATTGACGAGTGTTTAATGATGACGAGGATATCCTAATATTTTTAGAATATGAAGGATCATATGATGATAAGATAATTGATGAAAGTGAACATGATAATCAATTAAAAAAGAAATCCAATGAGAATCCCATACCTAAATCTGTGGTCAAAATTGAAGATATTTATGATCTAAAAGACAGATTTAAGAAGGTTACTAATTCTAAACTCCAAAGTTCAACCTTAAGATTTGAACTAATAAACCTTGGAACTGATATCGAACCACAAAACATCAATCTAGGACTGGGTCTCTCAACTGATGAGAGATTAGCCTTTATTCATTTGTTAAAAAAGTATAAAGGTATCTTTCCTTGGAACTACAAAGATCTTAAAACATATGATACCTCCATCATACAACACACTATTCCCATGATATCCAATGACAAACCAATACAACAGAAATTAAGGAAAATTCACCCTAATTTAGAAAGTCAAATCAAGTCTGAGTTGAATAAACTCCTTAAAGCGAAGATTATCTTTCCTATTAGACATTCAAAATGGGTTTCAAACTTAGTATCTATTAGGAAAAATAATAATGACATTCGTATTTGCATAGATTTTAGAAATTTCAATAAATCTTGTCCGAAAGAAAATTTCCCATTACCAACCATGGAGCAAATACTGCAATCAGTAGTTGGTTTAGAACCAATGTCTTTTCTTGAAGGTTTTTCAAGATATAACCAAATCTTGGTCCACCTAGATAATAGGTTAAAGACTATGTGTAGAACTAAATGGGGGACCTATGCCTATTAAAAAATGCCTTTTCGTTTAATAAACACAGAGGAAACCTTCCAAAGAGCTATGGATATAGCTTTCAAGGGTCTGATAAACAAAAATGTTGTCATTTACTTGGATGACATGACTATTTATTCCAAGAAGAGAAACAACCATTTACATGACTTAAAGCAGATCTTAAACACTGCAAGAAGTATGGAATTTCATTAAATCCAAAGAAATCTTATTTTTCTCTAGATGAAGGTAAGCTTTTAGGGTTTATTGTATCCCAAAAGGGCATCTGTATCGATCCAGATAGAATAAAAGAAATTTCTAAAATCCCTTTGCCTCACAATAAAAAATCTATGTAGTCCTTTCTAGGTCAGATAAATTTTGTTAAGAGATTTGTCCCTGTCTTTTCCCAAATTGCTTTCCCATCAAAAACCATGATTAAGAAAAAAAAATATTTAAGTGGGAACATAATGAAAGGTAAGATTTTGATTTAATCAAACAAGCCATTATGAATGCTCCCTCTTTAACAAGTCCATTTTTTTTTCTAATCATTTCATCTTGTATGCTTTCGCTTCTCAAACATCCTATGATGTTGTTCTAACACAACTTAATGATCAACAAATTGAAGCACCCATCTCTTTCTTTAGTTATAATTTTCAAGGTGTTGAACTAAATTATTCAGAGGTGGAGAAGCAAGTTTTTGTTGTTTTCAAATACATAAAGCACTTCAGGTTGTTTCTCCTAAAAACACACGCTAAAATAATAGTTCCATTCTCAGTAGTGAGACAATTGCTTATGTAAAGGGAAGTAGGGGAAAAAGGGCAAATTGGGTAAAAACTCTGCAAGAATATGATATTGAAATTAAACCAACCAAAATTGTCAAAGGACAAGGGTTTTACAGATTGCTTACAAGAGCTTCCAACCTACCAGCAGATGAGGACTCAGGTAGTACTGTACACATATCTGAGGTAAGCCTAAACAATTTTGAATCCCAATATGCTGATCTCATTTTCTATTTAAAAAATGGATATGCTCCCTTGAACTAAATCAAAAAAGGAAAAGGGATTTAAGATTAAAAGAAAATCAATATGAAATCATTGATGATGTGTTATTCAGAAGAAAATATGATTATGTATTATTAATATGCCTTGAGATGTCTGAAGCACATAAGATTTTGCAAGAACTCCACGATGGACCGACTGGTGGAAATTTTGGAGGAGATACTATTGCACATAAGATCCTGCATGTTGGGTACTATTCACCAACTTTGTTCAAGGATACCCATGAATACGCGAGGAAATGCAAAATATGCCAGACTCCTACTGGGAGACAACGGAAACCAGCCTTACCTCTGCAATCGGTAAATATTTAACAACCTTTTGAAAAAGGGGATTGGGCATCATAGGTGAGATTGTTCCTCATTCTTCAAAGCAACATAAGTATATCCTTACAGCTACATACTATTTTACTAAGTGGGTGGAATAAATTCCACTAAAGGTAGCCGATTCTGATGCTATCATTGAATTCATTGATCAATTCATTATTACTAGATATGGCTTACCAACTGCACTTATATTTGATAATGCAACTTACTTTTCAGGAGATAATATGATTGGATTTGCTCTTAAGATGGGTTTTAAACTTAAGTATTCTGCTAACTACTACCCCCAAGGAAATGGTCTAGCAGAATCAACCAATAAGAACCTGATAAGAATTATTAAAAGAAATGTTGATCGGAGCCAAAATAATTGGCACAGATATTTGACATTTTCTCTATGGGCAAATCAAATAACTTAGAAGGCCTCAATAGGCACTTCTCCCTTCAATCTAGTATATGGGAAAGAGGCTATCATCCCTTCAAATCTAACGCTTCCCTCATTAGCCCTAGTCTGATTTATCAAAGAAACACCTTCTTCTTATTTACAACTAAGAGAATCTCAAATTCTTAAACTAGAAGAACAAAGAGAGAAATCCAAGCTCACACATGCTCGCCATTAGTAGTTAGTCAAATCTTCTTTTAATGCAAGTTCTATTTCCACTAAATCTTTTCAATTTGGATATCTCGTCCTTAAATGGGACAAGGCACATGAGGAAAAAGGAAATCATACTAAATTCCAGATAATGTGGCTTAGACCATTTCAAATTGTTGAACAAATAGGCCCATCAACATTCACATTGCAATATTTCTTAGGAAAGAGATATTCTCTTCCTGTCAATGGGCTTATTTTGAAAAAAATATTTCTTAGAAGATAATATCTTCTATTGTAACATTATTGCATTTACATTTTTAGTTATATTAGAAAATAATGTTAAATAACATTACTTTTGGCTTTACAATAAAATCTCTTGAAACATTTTATGATCTTTCTTTTTGAAAGTAGAATTGTTAAGGAAATGATCACAACATTGAAAATTAGATAAGTATCATAAAACTTTGAAATTTTCTCTTTCCATTGAAGTTGTAAATTATTTAAAAAACCTCAAACTTTATAAAATCCTTTTATTTCTATTATCAATCAAGAAAGGTTATCTTTAACAAAGTAAAGACTATTTACAACTAAGCATCTCCAACTCTAAAATTGTCATCCAAAACTCTTAAGGAGTCAATGATTCCCCCCATCCATTAACTTTACTTTTTTTAGAGTGTTATTCAAAAATATATTAACCTTAAAATATAATGGGTCTCATCACAAGCATGCTTACCTATTCATAGGGTAATAATAGACTAACATTACCAACACTGAATACCAAACCAGGGTAATGACTTATGATTATTTTAATCTTAAGACAAGGGGTCTCATCAAGAGCCAACTTGTTCAGTTCAATTACAAGCAGTGAATGGCGTTGTCACTTTTTGGTCACTAAACAAGGATAATGGCTTTTAGGTAATGAAAAAATTGTCAAAAGAAAAGTAAATAAATAAAAAATGAAATATACATATACTTTTGAAATTATCTCTAAAGATTGCACTCTTAAATGGATGGGATTCTGAATCATTGATGGTTAAAAGGTAACCTTGTCGAGGCTATGAATGCTTGCAAGCAGCAGTGGCTCTACTATGACAAATGAGTATATTAAAACACTAAGTTGTCAGAATCCCCCTACTTTATCTTTACAACCGATTAAAGATTGATATAGACAAAAGGTATTTTCTTCTATAAGAGGTTATAAAAGGAATTATGATAAAGTGAGTTTTTTATATTCAGAGTAATGTTACTTATCTAAATATTTTGAAAATACTCTTCCTTTCCTGAATTGTTTTTACTTAGGAAAGTTTTAGAAATTTCATTATTTTAAATAAGAGATAACTGGTTCTACCAGTGAATTGCCAATTGTTGTGCTGTGCAAAAACCCCCCCATTTATTTATATATAAATATCTTAAGAAATTATTATAACTAAATGGGGACCCCTTAAAATTTAAAAACATTGGAAAATAACATAGTTTAGGGCTTTAAAAGGACAAATTTGTTTTTTTTAATAAACAAATCCAAATTCATTAGGCCCAAACAACTTGAATAAGCCTACCTTAAAGAAAATCCCGACATATCACATTTCACAAGTATCAATGAACAATGCCTCATTTTATCCTTTCGAAACTTGTGATGCAATAAAGAATAGCCCCTGAGAACCAAATATATCCAAAACTCAAAAGGCTTAAGTATTGTAAAAAAACTACTTCACGTCGAAACTTGCTCGCATCACAATTTTATAACGAACACGATATATGAAAAACCAAAGGACCATTCTAATTGCGATATGCGATCAACTATCTAGGCTCGATAAAATAATTAATACGATCTATAACCCTTTGCGACTGGTTAAATCGAAAATTAGCAAAAGGTTCGCCACTCGTTTCACCTTCGATCTTCCTATTGCGATAAAGCTACCTATTAAAATGCGCGATTTAGTAAAATCACAAGAGTTAATAATGTAAAGGAAAACTCGCACTTATTAATCATCAATTGGTCCCACTATAATGCCACATCATTTCTTGCAATTTCACAATCGCGAAAAGCCTTTAGCTATATCAATTATCCTCTACTCCAAGACCCCTGATTGCAATATTGCGATCATTGTATCACACACCTCCCATACCCAATGAACTGATATAGTGATATCGCTATCAAATATCGGCAGAGCACATGGAAATAGGTTTTATATACCATTTTAAAGGTTTCTACGATGAGATACATTTATAGGATAACAAATAACTGCGCAAAGCCATGATTTCAGTTATTAAAGAATTCTAACAATGTTTATGATTTAAAAGCCCAAGGTGTTTTGATGGCCTATATAGATTTGATCGCATTTAAACTATGTTTCCTGCCATTTCAAGCCTTGTATGTTCAAATGCTTCTGCATTTCAGACCTATTGCTCTTCATTCCTCTATGTTTCCAATTTGCAGGTTTAACCTGAGAAGAAGTTATGTAACAGGATGACTAAGACAAAGAAAGGAAAGAAAGCCATGGAGACTTCATAATGCACACCTTATGCTCCCGTTGTAACAAGAATTCCCTTGCTTTTCTCAAATACTACATGCACAATTGACATCGGAACATCCTCGTGGGAATCCATGTACTAATTTATAGAAGGTGAGGGTCCTAAGATAATTAAAAGAGTGGCAACAATAGACCTACTTCCTCTTCTGAAGCCTCCCACTATGAAGCTGTAAGCTCTATTCTTCACAGGATCATTTCTCAACCCAAGATCATTCCTTATACTGATATGGTAAAATAGATAATTGAGAATATTAACATTGCCGATAGGACATTCTTGACTTCAAGGAAAACAGTCATCAGGTCCTTTACAACTGAAGACTTGAAGAAAATGTATAATATACCTAACCCACAGAATATGTATGACAAGGCTTTCCTAGAGCAGTTTGCAAGCGAGAATGATGTAGCATCAGACCCAATTAAACAATGGAGTTCCTACCTGAACAAAGAAAAGCATGAGAAATCAGGTATGTACTCTATATCTTCTCTCGCCACTCCCTATTCTTATATCACAGCTATGATGTGTAGACTCTTTGGGCACACTAATACAACTAAGTTCTCAGTTGAATGAGTTCCTCTACTGAGGCAACAATAAATTCTTTTATAATGGATTGGGGCACTATACTTTCTAATAACATTTCCTTCCAAATCAGAGAGTTTAGGTAACACCAGTATGTCACTACTAGAGTAGCTCCCCCATTTTTTATGACTGCATATATTGTGGATGTGGCCTGTTTCGCTACCAGTTTCCCAACCATGGGGTGGAAATGGACCATTCAAGATCCCACTCCCATCCCTATATACCATAAAATCTTGTGGGAATCTAATTTCCACACCCGTTTGTATCAAATTTGCCAAGGAGTTATGCTACCCATCCACCAAGCTGTTTTTGACAAAAGAACCCCAAGATTGTCTGACGAGGCCAAAATTGATTTCATACCAAGAGAAAGGTGGTTTGGATAATATATTTTTACCTATGTCGAAGTCTATGGAAGTCTAGCACCTCCCCATGTTCTCCCATTGTATGTCCGGAATAAACTACTTGCTAGGGAGATTACCTATCAAACTATAGGAGATGGGCTAACAAAGACCCTAAAGGAATCCTAGAAATCTCTTTGGCCTTCATTCCCCATCCGATGCGGAGTTTATGATCTACATGATTTCAAGCATGTTGCACTTGAAATCGATAATATTACATGTTTGAAACTTGCCACCATTCCTGGTAGACAATTTGACCCTAACCAAGTTGCACATAATCTCACTGCCCAACTGAAAATTAGACAATTCAATGATGAAGATGATGAATATAATGACCTATTTGAATATGCTGAACTATTTTCACAAGTACAACATTTGGTCACATTAAAATTGAATCCAACAAGGCTAGCCCAATTCCAACAATATAGAGAAAGAAGACTGCAAAATGTCTCTTTAGATCTGTTGATAATCCCTCAACCGATTATCCAAGAGGAGTAGGATTAAGAGCAGGGCTCAGACCAAGAGTCAGAAAAGAGCTTAGAGCAAGGTTTAGAACATAATTCAGGGAAGAAATAATAACATGGCTCAGAGCAGAACTCATAGCAGAATTTAGAGAAGATCTCAGAAAACAATTCTAAACAGAAGTCATAAAAGGTTTCCAGGGATATTGAAGTGCAAGAGAAATACACGTGAGTACATACTGATGAAAATCCTTTCAAGAATCAGCTGGATGAAGCATGGAAAAAATTTGATTAGAAACTAAGAGGACATTCAACACACCCCAGAACATTGGACAAAGCTTGTTTACTGATAAGGCTACTGATAAAGTTGTCACTACAGAGGAAGTTGAGGTCATCCTAAACTTCCCTTCATCTAAAATAGTCCTCAAATTGGAAGAAATCCCTCCTCTTGATGTCTTTTACAATCCCAAACATCGCGTTGTGGTGAAAAGAGAACGGAAAAGGAGAATAATAGAACCATCATCAACAGTCATTCCTAGTGATGTACCTATGGAGATAGTATGGAAGGATACTCCAATTGATCCTTCAAAAAATTTGACAAAGTTGTCACAATTTGCAGGTGCTTATGCATCTGCTACAATTGAAAAAGTAGAAGAGGTTGGAAAATTAGTCATAGAGAAAGAAGAGAGAATTCAACATTATTTAGAGAATTTTCAGCGAAATCACATAAATATTCTTTTGTCGACGCGTTTCGAACCAACCAGTGTGGTTCATCGTCAGGACAAGTTGAAGAACCAATCCAGCCCAACTTGTTAAATAGTGTGTGCAGAGACTCCAACGGCTAAATTTCCAACGGCTAATTTTGACCTAATGCCCCGAGTCAAACCAAAAATATTCTTGTTAAATTTAATTATTATTATTCTAAGGAATTAGTTAAATTAGGTACATTACATAATAAAATAAAATAATATCATAGGTACATCTTATACTTATTTAATAATAATTTTATTTATTATTTGTCATTTAAAACCAAGGGTCCAATTGAAATTAAATTAATAAATTTTTTAATTCATTTAATTTAATATTTTTTAATTTTTTCCAAGGAAAAAAACGGTAACTTTTTATTAATAAATTAATGAAAAGTTACAACAGCATTTGCAATGAAGACATTCCACAAGATGCCAACCTGGGCTCGAGTGCTATTCGCACCCAACGCAACGTTAGAAGACTAACGTGCACAAAGAAAAAAGATATGAGAAAAGAAGAGAGACAGAAAAAAGGGGAAAAAACTGAACGCCACACTTCAAGTTTTCGCCCCTTTTTCTTTTCGACCTTGCGCCACTCTCCTTGAGTGGGCTCGATCGAAGCAATGACTAACTGTGTTTCAGTATTCTGCGGGCCTGTTTGTTTGTCAGAGTCTGAAGTGTCTGAGTGATGATGCCGTTTGTTTCCTCCCATGCTTTGATCCACGCTTGTCAGCTCTGCCTGATTTTGGTGGGTCTCTGCCTGGTTTTGATGAAACTGTGGAGCCTTGTTGTCTGATATGTTTTCCTTCTGGTTCCCTGTTTCAGCTTCCTCTATGGTGATATCATCCTCTTCTGCTTCTGTTTCTTCGTCTTCTTTTTTCGAAGAGGCTTTCTTTTCCGCTGCTCTCTTCTTTACGACATCGTCTATGTTCTGCCATCCTTTTGGCTTCCTTTGTTGTGGCTTGCTCTTGTTTTGGATTTTGCATGCATTGAACAGATGACCTATTTGTTGACATCCCCTGCATTTGAATGCTGTATTCTCATAGTCCAAAGGTTGTTTCCACTGTGTGTTGTTGAAGTTCAGAATGATGCTTTCAGGTAGTCCTTGGCTAAGATCTACCTCGACACATATCCTAGCGAAAGTAAAAATTCCTTTTATGTGTCTCTCTGGATCAACCTTTAACATTCTTCCAAGGGTATTCCCTATAGCTAGTAAGGCCTTATAGTGCCAAAAATGTATCGGAATATTATGTAGCCTTACCCATACTGGCATCCTTGATACCACCATAGTATTGGAGTCAAACTCCGGGAACCATGGGGTAATAAATAGTCCCGCACTGCCCCAGAACCATGGCCCTTCATTGAGGATTTTTTCCCTTTCTTCTTCTTCGCGGAAAGTTACTATGAAGAAACCCTTGGAGCATAGGTGAATTTGACAGTTTTTTGTCCAGACCATGTGAATCCATTGGTACAAAGTGTTAACACCCAGGTTGTTCCCTTTGACTCCCAAGGGAATACGGTCAGGGTAACCACTAACCAATCTTTGGATTACAGCTTCTAGCCCAACTGTAATCAGAGAGGGCTCTCTCTTTAAGGTTTGTCTCTGTTCTGTGGAGATTTTAGGCTAGTTATGAAATAAGGGTTTTGGTTTATGTTTGGTTGGAAGGATGTCTTTCTGTATCTGAATTGGAAATATGCACATAGTGTTAGTCCATTGGGAAATGGAGTCTGTGGCTACTGGTTGTTGAAATCTTGAGTTTGAGCAGCTAGGATTACAGGGCCATTTATATACTTCATAAAACAAACTTGAAATTATGATGGTGAAATGAAAACAACCAGTGAAAAGCAATTATGAATTTTTCACTAAGCTGGGTGTGAGAAAGAGATATATTCCTCAGGAGCAAAACTTGAATTCCTGAAACAATAATCACTGTGAAAGATATAGCGTGAAAGGGTAGCAATTAAAAAATAACACCTTTATTACTATAGCTGAAGAAAACACTTATAATAGCTTAGATTGAGTTCAGGGTAATCTGTGATTAAATCCTGGAACTATTCTTTTTCCTTGCCATTAACTGTAAAGCACAGAAGCATGAAAGAGATATGAATGATAACAAAACACATAACAAAGAGTTGTAAAGAAAAACTTATTATGCCATGAAATACGCAGGAATCCTATAACTTTCAGCTAAACATCACAATGCATCAAAACAACTCAGAGCTTTGGAAATTCCACCGCCTTTGTATTACTTCTCTGAGAATTTACAGTAAAAGAACTATATCCAAGATATCAATAACATCCAACATACAACCCCTGCAAACTCATGCAAGGGGGGATTTATAGAAGTGTTTAATACAAAATATCTCAGGCATTGAGTCATCTGAGAAATAAAATATCTTCATCAACTTGTACAGAAATAGTAGATAGGAAGTTATTACAGCTTTTAATACAACATAAATGCTCTTTAATTCTGTCAGAAGATTTCGACCTTTGGAGGTCACTGAGTCGGTTGAACGCTTTGTTATAATTGTTGAATGACGTGTCTTTGCAGCTCTGTCCTCCTGTAGCTTTTCGGCCCTGTCACCTGTAACTGTCAGTGCTACTGTGGTGGCCGAATGGTTGTGCTGAGTTGGCTCAGCCTCTCTCTGCATACATGCTAATATATCAAAATTTTCCTGTGCATGACAACTTATATATTTCAAATGGAAAAAACATAATTACTGGCTTTGGTTTAGCAGTAATTGTATCAAACTGTTCCAGACTTCCTGTGTGGGCAATTGATGCCTCAAAATTGTCTCTATGGTCTCATCTGCCTCTATAAATTTATAAAAATTGGGAGGCTCATCAAACAAGTGATTGATCTCATTCATAATAAAGAATAAGCTCTCTACCCTGTTGAAAAGGTTCTGTCCTGAAGCTGGCCCTGATTCTGCTGATGTTTTGGCCTTTTCTGCAATCTGACTTGTAGCAAAAGTGTTGACCCTCTTAGCATAATTTTCATGGGAAAGTAATCTTCCTGAGGTGCCCATCAAGCTAGGAAGACCTCTGTTCTGCAATGCTATGAACTTGTCCTGGAATTTATTAATGTCTACCTGCATATCCTAGCTTCTTCTCTCTAAGGTTTGTACCAGGTTTCTTAGTGTCAGGACCCTTTTGACCATCGAAATGGTCTCAGTCCTGTTGGCAATTCCCATTTTGACTAGCTGAGAGCTGGTCCTGTAATTAAGCACATTTATCATTCTTTTGGCACCCTCAGGCATACTGCCTAGAGATGCCCTTGCTCTTTGGATTTCCCTATGTGCTTTTCCAATGAGCCCCATTTGCTCATGAATGGCCTCAATGTATTCCCACTGGTCTGTGATGGATTGGCCAATATTGACCCATAGGATTCTCTTGAGCTCAGCTGTTACTTTGTCAAGTGTGAGCTCTTTTTCTAGCTCATTTATCCTCCTTTTGAGAGTTTTTACCTCTATTTCTCTCTCAGCTACGTTTTGCTTGGATTTGTCATATTTTTCATTGAGCTTAGCCAGTGTTTCTTTGGCTTGATTCAGCTCTGACATTTGGGCCTCCAAGACTTGAATTTCATTTATGAGCTTCTGCATATCAAGGCTTTCAGCCTGCTCTGTTGTTGGTGCTGAGGTGGAGAGTGCTGCTTGCTCTGTCTGCTGAATGGGAGGGGCAGTGGTTTGAGGATCTTCTTCCAGATTGACTATTTCTGGAGGAGGCTGTGAAGTTTGGCCTGCCTCTTTCTGTTGTAATGCTGCCTGAAGTGCAGCCTCTGATTCCTCCAACTTTTCTTGTGTTTGGATGAGCTGTTTATACAGTGTTACCAGCATAGCTGCTGCATCCTTGTCATGTCTTAGCTGGGAAACTTCTTCAGTTTGGGAATGAAGAGTTGCTGGGATCTTGATCATTTTCCTTAACGCTGCCATATCAGCATCCCTTAGTATCAACAACTCTTGCACTGCTTTGACATCCTTAGGATCATGCCCAAGCTCTATTATGATGTCCTCCAAAGCTTTGATCCTGTTGTCCTTTGCTTGAGAGGATGCCCTTTCCAACTCAAGTTGTGCAATTGTATTATTTAGGCTATTTTCTAGCCTGTAGTTTACCAATGTTTTGTCTGCCAAGGAGGCATACACCATCTCACCCGTTTGCTTGTGTAATTCAATCTGATCCATCGGGTGGATGTCCTTGGCAAGGACCTCAAGGTTGGTCCTAATGTAATCTGCAGCTGACTGTGGCTGCTGCATGGCTGGCATGAAATGGCTCATGATCATTTTGCCCTCATGGACATCATAAGCAGACATGAGTCTTTGCTGGTTGGTGGGAGCCATTTTCAACAAATGATTATATAATTGCAGCCTTATGGGCTCATTTCTCTTCTTAATATCCTTGAACTGCTGCTTGATGCTCTGATCACCTCCTCTTTGTTGGCTTGAGGAGCTAACTTCTCCTCCTGCTGCCCTCTCTTGTTCCTGCTGAAAGGAACTTGCTGAGGCCTCCATGCTAGGTAGGCCCATGCCCGAAGATTGCCCTATTGGCATTTCTTCCTCTAAAAAAGGGTTCAGTCTTTGCCTCTTTTCCCCTTGAGTTGTTGATGTAGTGAGGGGAGTCTCTCTGTCCCTTTCCCTGCTTATGTCCTCTCTTTGTGGGGTTTGGAGGACGGAAGCTTCAGCTCTTGTTTCTTGCCTAGGAGGCACGATTTGTGATGGCTGTTGTTCAGTGACCATTAGGGCCTCTTTTGTTTGCTCTTTTTGCCCTGGCTGCTCCTTTTCTTGCTGCTGTACCTGTTCTTGTTGTTGTACCTGTTCTTGCTGTAGTGGCTGCTCTTGCTGCATCTCTTTTTCCTTGCCTTTGCTGGAGGCTTGATTTGTAGTTTTGACTGCCTCCTGATGTGCTGTGGAGGATGAGGCAGCTGCTCCTACTTGAGGGCTTGTAAGAGAAAATACCTGTGCAGGAAGTTCCAAGTCAGCCATCTTAAGGAGATTTCTTCTTGCACTTTCATTTAGTTCTTCTTGTGTAACAGGTTCCTCTAGTGTGCCTCTCTTCCATTTTGATTGATTTGCATATTTTTCTATGTGAGGCAACCTAACATGGTCATAACTGGACAGCCTATATTTGACCCTTCTTAAGGTTATGAAATGATTGGGGTCATAAGGTTTCCACAGGAAACTGGTCTTTAGGCCAAGGCTTTCTAGCATTCTGTCAGCCTCTTGCTAGCCTTCCTCCCTTTTGTTCAAAACAAAGTGGCCCAACTGGTTTTTCACTTTCAGCTATGCCTTCTTGCCTTTGCCTGAAAAGTTCTTTACATCAGCATTCCCAAACTGCCTTAAGTATTCAAGGGAAAACAATCTCATGGGCACATACTTGGGCAGTCTGTATGGGGGTAACTCACAACCATATATTCTGATAACGGTGTAGTTTTGGTAAAAATACCAATCCCCAATGCTGTATAGCTTGGACAACTGAAGAATCCTCTGCATCTCATCGGTCAGTCTTGGAGGAGGTGAGCTCAGGAACAGAGACATGGCTGGGTGGATGAAAAGGTCTATAAACTCACAGTAAGTGTATGGAGAATAGGCTCTGTAGTGAAAAACTGAGGTCCAATACACTACTGACCTTGGATTTCCTGGTGCATCCACTCTTTTCACAACAAAGGAAAATTTCTCATGTTGATAGTATAAAATTAGGTGGTAGATGTAGGAGGAGTATCTGAACACCTTTTCCCTTGATAGGTTCATAAATTGCTCATGCATTTTGTCTGATATGTAGGTGGCATAGTCATAGCAGATTGGAGTTTTGCCAGGGGAAAACATGAGCATAATTACTAGTACAGTTTCATCAATATACTCAATTGAGTTATAACCCAGAATGGGACTGATCATATCTGCAAGGTCCCTGCCCAATGGATTGAGGTAACCATGAAAAATGGGAGGGTACTGCACAGTATTGGAGTTAATAAATAGTTGGTTCAGCTTTGTGATTTGAGCATCTATCAACATCTTAGCTCCTTGATTTATCAGATCAAACAAAGATAGGGGAACCAATTTCTTCTCAGTCTTGAATTGTAGCATCTCTCTGATGGCCTCAGGGGTAATGTAGAAAACAACTGAGCCTGAAGGGTCAAGCACAGCTCTCTGAGTCGAGTCATAACATTCAGCATGTAGGTGAATTAGGTCAGGGAATTGATTGACCTGAGGAAGCTTGAAGATTAGGAGGAAGGAATCCCAAATGCCCATTATATCTGTTCCAGTTTCATGTTTGGCCTTTAATTCATTTATCAGGTGGAGGTGGAACTTGCTTTTTATTAGGAATTCCTCTGAGATTTGGTAATCCAAATCTGCTAAAGCCTGCCACTCCAATTCTCTCTGAGGGGCATTTAAAGGGGCAATATTGAGGTCCACAGGTGCTACTGGTGTATCCATAGTTACTCCAAACTTTGCTTTATATGTGAATTGATATTACTAGGCTGAGTAACAAAAAAAAAAGAGTATTTCTTGGAAAAGGAGGTGAATTGAGAAACAGAGGACGACAGGGTAAACTACAGCAATTGAAATACTGCACACAGCAGTGAACGGAGAGCAAATACTTGTGTTTAACAGAGTTCTTTCACAATAATTAGGTGTAAGTTCGGGTTTCCTGTTCACGACTGCGCGAACATAATGCAGGTTTTAGTGAAAGTTTTGTTAAACAAGGCTTAGCTAGTGAATTTCGACCGCTCAATTTCAAATGGGAACTGGGTGCAGGGGATTTGCCAGTGAATTATGCATTTTTCTGTGTTTCAAGTCAATTTCAGCTATTTGCAAACAAAACCAGGCGCAGAGAGGATTAACAGTGATAAATACCTGGTATACTGACAGTCCGGGTCACAAGTGCAGGTGGGTAGGCGCACCGAAGGTCTCCAAGTCGAATTCAGCAGGTTGGTGCAAGTTTGGACGTAAAATACATGCAGAAGATGCAACAGATGTTTATGAAAAAAGTGCAAAAAACGTGAAAAATTGGCAAAAATATGGATTTTTGGAACATTGGCGCCTTTTTCGGATGATGTCAGCATGACGTCATCGGGTGGGGTCAGGGTCAGATGATGTCAGCATGATGTCATCAGGCAACATGGCGGCTTATGAGTGGTCCATGGGGGTGGTGAGGTGGCAGACATGTGGAGCAATGGCGGACGGGGGCGCGGACGCGGCGATGACGCTGGCAGTGACGTAGCGGTGACGCTGGCAGGCGGATTAGCGGAAACCGGAAACCACAGGCGGTATCATATCGCACCGCTTATGATACGGAAGTAGATTTGTGAGAGGGGGATCCGATACGCTGTGGGGGCGACGCGTGGCCGAGGCCTGACGTCACCCTCTGACAGATATCGGACGCTATCTTTCGGACGTTAGGGCCGGTCCGATATCCACATGAGTCGTTGGATGAAAAGCGCTCGATCGGACGGTCGACGGGTTGATGAATTGTCCAGACAATACAGCATCGGGCGGGTAATAAAAAATAATTTTTCACGGGATTTGTGCCCGGCGGGACCCTTAGTATATCGACAAATTTGCATGGTTTTCCAATGGTTCTTTATAAAATCGCGCAAGGCATTAAAACTTTGGATAAGTCGGGAAAATGGGTTTTTTCAATGTACTTCTTTGTAAAATTGCGCATAGCTCAAAAACTTAGGATAAGGCGGAAAAGTGGGTTTTCAACGTATTTTTGCCTTTTGAGTGGGTTTAAGGGTGCAAATGGGTTTTTCCAAGGTTTCTTAGGCAAAATGAAGGGTTGAATAGGTAAA
>APFE031180329.1:11451-53746 GCA_000404065.3 Pinus taeda | reverse complement strand
AAAACATATGTTCCTGATCAGCTATTGGCTGAATGGTTTATTAAGTCGATGTTACCTGCTATTACAGAAGATGTGGCAAAGGGAGGAGTCGTCACTGAAGAGCAAGTTATTGCTCATGCACAATATCTAGACTTGATCTATACTCAATCTGGCATGCTCTACAATAAAATCCCTGATGCTCCTAGACCAGAATTTTCCGTCCCTCCGCCTCCTAAATCAAACAAAGACTCTCATGCCAGCGATGGTGTGATAGGTACGACAAGCACTAAAACTGCGAAGGCTACATCGAAAAAGGCCCGCACAGTTTCGAGTCAAGATGCAAATGAGGAACTTCTAGTCTCGGAAGTAAATGCCGTGTCAACAGACAAAGGCAAAGAACCCAAGCAGCCAGGAGGCAAGAAGAAAAAACAAGGGAAGAAGAAAAACCAGGGGGACTCGTCTCCTAGAAAATCTTCTGCGAACCCTTCTGGGAATGCGAAACCAAAAAATCCATGCAGTATATGTGACGACGATCACTGTACCAGAGAGTGTGCATATAAAGAAGAACTTAGAAAATTATTCAAAAGCTCAAAAACCTCGGCTGTACTAACTGATCTGTTTCCAATCCCAGGAACAAATATGGTTGCTAGCGAAAATGCTTCCCCGTCCCAAGTGCTAATGTTGTTAGTTTCAAAGCAACTGAATGATGCTCTAATAATGACAAGGAGTAAAGATTATGGGAATCCACAGATGTTGAACAACAATGATAATGATCAACCTAGTAGTTCAACAACAACTTCAATAGAAGTCGTGCCACCCATTATTCCTAAATTAACAATAAAACCGCCCAAGGGAGTAGTACACAAATCGACCTTTAATCCTTGTGCCCAAGTAGCACAACACTATAATATAGTGGGGGATTTAGCTCAATCGCCATCCGCGATGTCGACTCTTGAGGTACTACAAAATTTCCCCTCCCAAAAGCAGGCTTTATTATCAGCAATAGGTGGGATTGACCTAATGGATTCCAATCTTGTATCTTTTAATCACAAAGGATATGACCCTCAGTTACCAGCTCAACTAGCTTTCCTCATTCAAGTGAAAGCCCTCAATAAAACTATTCATAGAACAATTATTGATGAGGGGGCATCTACATGTATCATGTCGATGAGTTGCTAGAAAACTCTAGGGTCTCCATCCTTGTCGCGATCATCAACGACATTGAAAGCATTTGATGGACGAATATATACACCATATGGGATACTAAGTAACTTGCAAGTCGAACTGGGGGGAAAAATAGTAGAAATAGATGTTGAAGTCATCGACGGAAATCTCGATTGCAACATCCTATTGGGAAGACCCTGGATATATGCCATGGCAGCCGTTTTGTCGACCTACTTTAGGAAAATTGCATTTCCTTCCCAACGAGGAATTATAATCATCGACCAACAAAGTTTTCTCCCCAACAGTTCGCAAGTTACGAGAAGAATTCCGATGATCCATGGAAGCCCTAGCATGCTTCATAATATCGGAGTAGGCCTACTAAAAGACCCTACGTTAATGGGAACTTTTACCCTACCACCTCTTAAGAATTTGGCGGAAGTGGCTAATGTAGGAACCTGAAATATGATATCTTGCATTCAAAAGATGTAAGAAAACGATGTTAAAATCGATCATTCACAAGTTTTGCCTCTAACCCCACTGGAAATATTATAGCAATCAATGTTTTTAGCGTGGGAGGCAAACCCGCATCAACACTCATCGAGCATTTAGATAGATAGGTCTAAGGAATATGGCACCCCTTCAGATCCTTGGTTGCAAGTACACTCTACAGACAAAGGAATCATTCAATCGATGATGATTGATGGGGCACCATGGGAAGATTACCACTATTGTTCCCATCTTCTGAACTGGAAGGAAGATAATTCCGGTGACCTACACCATCCTTCAGTATTTAACTTTCTGATGAATACTGTAAACATGGTGGATTCCAAGACAAACCTATCCGATATCGAAGAGACTACTACCATAAATATCTCAACCAAAACAAATGTTGTAGAGAATATTCATGTTGGCAAATCTTGTTCTTCTTCATAACTGGAAATATATAGCACTCTGTTTCGCGAGTTTAGAGATGTCTTTTCTTGGTCATATGATGAAATGCTAGGTATCAACTCGAACATAGTTGAACACAAAATTAAGATGTATCCAGATGTCAAACTGGTACCACAGCAGCTAAGGTAGGTGCACCCCAAGAAAGCCATTGCCATCAAGGCAGAAGTTGAAAAACTCCTCCATGCTGGTTTCATTTACCCCGTTCCTCTAACCGATTGGGTATCAAATATTGTTCCTGTGATGAAGAAACAAGGAACGATTAGAGTGTGCGTCAATTACAGGGATGTAAACCAAGTTTGTCCAAAAGACAACTACCCTACACCCTTTATCGACCAGATAATTGATGAATTCGCTTGATGCGAAATCTTTTAATTTATGGATGGATTTTCTGGGTATAATCAAATAAATATTTGCTCACAGGACCAGTCAAAGACTGCCTTCATTTTTTCGTGGGGCACATTCGCATATCACAAACTACCCTTTGGTTTGAAGAACGCAGGGGCAACTTTTTAGAGAGCAATGAATTATGCTTTCCATGACATTAAAAACATCGTTCAACCTTATCTTGATGATCTCCCAACTCATTCGCAAAAGCGGACTGATCATCCGTGCCATTTGAGAGCGATATTTCTACGTTTCCGACACTACAAGATACGACTCAATCCACACAAATGTGTGTTTTGTGTAACTTCTGGTCATTTACTTGGCTTCGTAGTCTCAAAGGATGGGATTCGTCTCGACCCTTGCAAGGTTCAGGCAATCATCGATTTGCCTCCACCTTCAAACTTGCTTCAGATTTAGAAACTCCAAGGGAAAGAAAATTTCCTCAGGAGGTTCATTCCAAATTACGCCGAACTAGCTAAAGGTTATACTCGTCTATTGAAAAAGGAAGTACCCTTCGTTTGGGACCAGGTCACGCAAGCCTCCTTTGATGCTTTAAAGAAATCTTTAATACAAGCATCATTGATGTATGCTCCTCATTATCAAAAAGACTTTAACTTGTATCTGGCTACAACAGATATGACCATAGCAATGGTTTTAGTTCAAGAAGACAATGGAATTGAACATCCTATATATTATTTAAGCCAAAACTTAAATGATACGGAAATGAAATACTCCTACGTTGAAAAGCTCACCCTCGCAGCTGTTCAAGCGATACAGAGATTTCGAACACTACGTCCTCTTCAGGAAAACTACTATTTTATCAGATTGCAACCCCATGACTTATATATTGTCGTGACAGTTGCTGGGGGGAAAATATTCAAAATGGATAGCAATTCTACAAGAGTTTTATTTGGAATTCAAAAAATCCAAATCAAAGAAAGCTTTGGTATTCGTGGAGTTACTATGCGATCTCCTATCGTTGTCCAATGATGCAACATCCAAAGAAGCAATCGTGGATGAAAATTTGTTTCTAATATCTTCAAGTGATTTTTGGTACGCAGATATAATCATTTATCTCTAGACACAAACATATAGGTCTAATACCTCACGCTTTGAACAATGATGTATTTGATACCAAGCAAAAGACTACATGAATGTCAGTGATACTCTTTGCCGTCGTGGTATCGATACAGTTCTGCGGAGGTGCCTCACCCTTGAGGAGGCCGAAAAAGTCCTGAATGAATGCCATTCAGGTGCATGTGGGGGACATCAATCTGGTTATGCTACGGCGCAAAAAATTTTGCGAGCATGATACTTCTGGCCAACAATGTTCAAAGATTGCATAACCGCAGTTAGGAGTTGTCATGCTTGCCAAATTTTTGATAGCAAAACCAGAAGACCACCCGCACCGCTGCAACCAGTAGTAGTCATTGGGCCATTCGCCAAATGCGACATAGATTTCATGACATGTAACCCCACCTCGGCCGGGGGGCATGGGTACATAATAGTTGCGGTAGACTATTTTACCAAATGGGCCGAGGCAATGCCTACATTAAACAACGGCGGCGAAATGGCTGCCCTCTTCTTTTTCAATCACGTAGTCTCCAGATTTGATGTTCCACAGGCCATAGTCACAGATCATGAATCGTATTTTCATAATCACATGATGGTTGAGTTGGCTGCCAAATTAGGACTGTCCCACGACAACTCTACTCCGTACTATCTGCAAGCTAACGGACAAGTTGAGGCAATCAACAAAGTCCTAAAGTGCATGCTGCAAAGGATGATCAGAGCCCACAAACGGGAATGGCACCTAATCCTGTACTCGGCCTTGTGGGCATAATGGACATCGGTAAGAAATGCAACTGGATTCACACCTTTTCAATTAGTGTACAGTCTGGAAGCAATCTTACCGATTCAGTGTGAAATCTCGTCCCTCAAACTCGCAGTCGACCTTCTCCCTGGAACCTCAGAAGAAGAGGCTCATTTCTTGGAACTAATCCATTTAGATGGAACTCGTCGGGATGCAGCTTCGGCTAACAAAGCTCGTAAGAAACGAGTCAAAGTGCAGTTCGACAAGAATGTCAAACCTCGCATCTTCTCAGAAGGTGACTTGGTCTTACTTTACGACCAGGAATCCGATAAATTGGGAGCAGGGAAATTCAAATCATTATTGATGGGTCCCTATATTGTTAAAAGAGTATTAGCAAAAGGAGCCTACGAGTTGATGGACTATGATGGGATTCCACTGGCGCAACCTCGCAACAGGTTGTACCTCAAGCGTTACTATGCTTGATTTTGCATAAGTAATCCTCGTGTTTTTGTTACATTTTTGTTTTTGCCAAGAGAATTTAGTTTGGTTAAGTAATCCACTTTTTGAATTCATTGCAGATGTTGAACCTACTGGAATCATTCGTTGGATATGCCGACAGAGCAAGTCGTAGTTCGCGGAACCTGTCTTCTGTAGCATGGGTCATTTTCAATCCCAGCGGCGAGTTAGTAAGTTTCAGAGGAGTATGTATTGGCCAGTCTACGAAAAATATCGCTGAGTACAGTGCATTGGTAGAACTCCTTTCTGATGCCATCACACATGGCATATGCCGACTTGTCGTCAGGCTAGACTCACAGCTCGTCATTCTACAACTCACCGGCATCTATTCTATACGAAATCCAGCTATCTATCACATGTTCCTAAGGGTCAAAATTTTGGAAAGACAGTTCGATTTCATCCAATATCAACATATTCCCAGAAGTTTAAATACATTAACAGACTCATTGGCAAATTATGTGTTAGATAGACATTTGCGACATTTATAAAAAGAAGCATCACATCAATATATGCAGCAGGATTATGTAACTTAACCAAAATAAAGCTCCAAAAATCAAAATTATATTTCATAACTGTTTATAGTCTGTACATAATGTTCTGTAACCAAGACAAAATTGGTCAAATGACCCAAAACTCAAAATTCTAGGGGGCACCCTAGTCTAATGATGCTGGTGATAACAAGTCACCGCCTGTGCAATCATGCGTAAAAGCCTAGTCCATCGACTCGGCACTGCAGTAGTATGTCGCTACAACCACAGAGGTAGCTCATCGGTCCTCACATCCAAGATACCAAGGGTAAGACCCTCGATCTGGTCCTCTAGTGCTGAAAGAGTCTCAACCACATCAAGGTCGCGAAGGATAGCCCTCCCAATAGCCTCTCCTGCTGGAGCAACCACTGGGTCTCTGCGGCGTACTGCTGGTCAAACTGGTCCAACATCTGCATGAGCACATGAGTTTTGATTAGTCTTAATCATAAGAATATAAGAACATTATAAAGAACAATTAAAAGAGATATGGTCAGAAGAAATTAACCATGGCACCCCACTGCTCGCCAACCGGCAGCACCAAGTCCGGATCACCTTGGAAATCAATACCAGCATATGGAAACCTGGCATAAACCATCTCCTGATGGTCAAACCACTCGAAGAAGGTCTCAGAAAAAGAAATTTGGGGCTGACCAGCGTGCCGAGACATGAGATCAACCCATCTCTGCATCCGTGGTTTAGTCGGTGGAGGTAGGCCAAGTGAAATGTACTGCGGCTGCATTAGTGGGATTCTTTCCAAGGCAAAAGCGGTCAAAATAGAACCATAACCAAAATTCTTGGATCTTCCACTTTTCACCTTGGTCAATTGTTCTTTCATCATAGAAAGTACTACATCACACCAATTGAACACCTTCAGTTCAAGGCATTCCAAAGCATACTGCATGTAAGATCTGTTGGCTATGTGAAGAGCAGAACTACCAGCCAATCTAGCAAAAGTGAACAGAATGGTCCGCAAGGGCCGGTTGATGACATATCGGATATTGATCTTACCATCCGTACTCGGCTGAGATCCCCCTCTACAATGTCGGTGAATGTACTCCCTCACGGAATCACCCCCACGGGCGGATCCTGATAATGAGACAGGGGCACCATGCCTCGATAAACCGGTCAGAAAATAGATGTCCACCACTGTCAAGGCTATCGATTTGCCCCTAATCTAGAATACCCGGTTGATAGGATCCCAAGCATTGAGGAAATATTGCAACAAACTAATTTGTTGCCTCATGCTAGAGATACGGAAAAACTTCAACAGGCCACAGTTCCACAATGCAGCTACTGTGCCCGGATCATGTAAAGCTACAATGTCCTCTTCTTCATGCTCACGTTCTCACCATGTAACGACCATTTTGCTTGGATGAATCTCTAAAAAACAAACAAGGGAAGAGTCAGGATCTTCATTTGGTAAAAACAGGAAAAAATTCATGAGGAAACTATGCAAAAACTTTCCTCCCTAGGTCCATTGCACCCCAGCAAGTGTACTAGGAGTGATGCATGTTGACTAGTCAATGGGAAGATTAGTATGCATCACACCTTTCAACTAAGGAAGGGTGTGATGCTCCCAGGGTGAGTTCTTCAAACCCCAGCGGCTCAGCAAGACAAGGAAATAAGCTCAGAATCCAAAATGAAAGGCATGCAATTGAAGAGCACAATTTTAGCTCCTACCTAGTCTGAACGGCATCGAGAATCATCCACAGAATCCGCTGGTGAAAATCAGGGGGGAAAAGCACCTCCAGAGCTCCAACAAACCAAATTCAAATGAAATGGTAAAATGAGAGGTAAAAGTCACTTTTAATTTACCATGCACGTAATTAAAGTAAAATACTAGTGTTTTTAACTCATTTATCAAGCATATGTTTTCATTTCTAATCGGTTTGATGAAGCAAATGAACAGGTAGTACAATATTTGAAAGAACGAAATGCTAAGGGTGAATCAAAAACTCAATGACCATCATCGTGAGAAATGTTGTCGCAGAGTTCAAGCTCGTTAAAAAATAAACCCTCCACGAGTAGTTTTAGCGCATAGTTCAAGCTCGTTAAAAAATAAACATAAGTCATGAGAAAATGTTCCCCCAGCGTTTAAGCTCACTAAAAAATGAACCGGTAAATAATCATTGTGAATGCCTTATCGCCAGCTTTTGAGCTTTGGTTGTGTTCTCGCCATCACCTCCACTCTGTTTTTAGCCGATCATTCACCCCCATATGATTGTTTACCCCTTCGAGGAACATCTGCGAAGAGTGATTTTGTTAGCCATCCTTGTGACACTGCCGTGATTGGGAAATTCCAAATATTACCTGGAATCAGCTGCTACCTGAAACCATCACTCGTTCCTCGAAAATGAGTCTTCTTTAAGCTCTTTTCACCTGACTCATAAAATATGAAAATATTGCCGAGCGATTGGCCTCTCCGGCTCATTAAAGGCATCGAAAGTGCTATCCCTCCTCTAGATTTTAATATTTTTGGACCTGAGGGATTATTACACAAAACGATTGAGCGCTTGTCTTGTTCGGCTCGTTAAAACTATCAAAAATTCATCCCTTTTGTATTATTTTACGCTTTTTCAGACTTTAAGGGATTATACAACGAAAAAGAATCTTTGGAGTCTCCTTTCTGTTTCTTTCAAACTCTCTAAAATTGAAAGAGACTGAGTTATCTTTGTCATTAAACTCGTTAAAACCAAATAGTGACAAACTCATCCAAATGGACGAGAACGAGTTTCACTGTCGCTAGGCTCGCTAAAACATAGCGACAGGTTTGCCCGATGGGTGGATTATAGAACAAGCATATGTTATCCTCCTCAAGCTTGACAAAAATAAAGAGGTATTGGTCAGCAATGACTGGGGAAAATTGGGAAGAAAACTTGAAGAAACTTTATTGATAGCAAGTCGCTCTTGAACATGACACTTTCCTTCTGCATCCATGTCGGGTTAGGTTGTTCCGTTCACTAGTCATCACCATTGGTCCGTCACACCATCCATCTTTGGGTTTAACACTACCAATCCATCGTCAATGTCGTCGATATGTTCAAGAGAAGTCATTCAAACAATTCACCTGTGTCTCACCCACTGCAATACATTCATGCTTCATTCCTTCATGACCGCCACCTTGAACCCTATATCGTCAGTTTGCTTTCACCTCTAAAATCATTTGCCTCGTTCCGTGTCGTTGATGTGGGATTCATTAAGGCCCTCCTGCGACGGGTTGCTTCTTGTCGACATCAGCTCATTATCCAAGAAGTTGACTTAGGAACAACCCTTTCAGTACTTTGAAGCTTGCATGCCTCAATGGCAAGTTTGTCACTTTCAGCGACAGGTTTACATCAATGGCCTTAGACAGAGAGATTTTATGTGGTGTTCGATGCCAAGTACTTTTCACACCACATGAATTGTACTGTAGTACCTTGAGGGTCATTGTCATTATTGGTGATTCCTCTCACGCCTGTTAACACTTTACATCATTGGCTGGTAATCCAGCAATGTCTTTCCATGTTCGACTCCAAAACATTTTTCACATGGATCGACTTGTACTTCGAGTGAAGATTGAACGAGTTTTGAAGACCCCGGATCTAGTTTCATCCATCCGGGCTGCGATATATTCAGGAATATAAAAACATCGAGTGTACATCATTGCCGAATAGATGATCATCCAAATCAAAGGATGATGAGTCCATATCATCAGTCTGTCACACAAATGATTGTCTATCCTATGTACATGAAAATGAATTTATAAAGCTGAGCATGGGAATGCCCGCCTAAGCTAGATCATGAAAAAATGTTGTCAAAATAAAGTATTGTATTGTATCTTATTACAGGTCACCTCCCAGCTTGGAAAAACTTCAGATCCTCATAGTAAAGCATTTCACCCGACATCAAAAAAGATTAACGACCTCATGCTCTAGGGAGCAACTGTTATAAATTTTTTTTGGCACTTCAACCCCAATCATAAATGTCCATAAACTGAGGGCTTCTAAGTCCATAAAAGTGTTGTTTCACTGCCTAAAGGAACAAGGTCAGCTGATTACATCATCTCCCAGAAGTTCTCCACTGAAAACTGCTCATAAATGGTCAAAACTGGACCATATTGAAAGCTCAATGCAGAGGGTGCAATGCATATCACCTTGCCAGTGTACAAGGTGCGATGCATACTGAATTTCTCCTCTGTAGGGTGCAATGGTCGGGAATGGACAAACGGTACGGACAAAAATGCGAGGTGGAAGATCATGGAATCTTCCAGAAGCTTCCTCTCTGACACTTACCTCTCTGTTTTCGACCAGGGATGAGTAAGAGATCATCATTCTCCAAGTGGAAGCAGAAAATCTTAGAGAGAGGACACTAATCAAGATCCCAAAAGATGACTCACCTCTCTGTAATCATCTATATATGGATCCCTCATCACAGAGATCTAGAGGCTAGAATTTTGTATCTTATAGAGAAGTGTTGTTGGTTTTCTGGTGTACATTCATAGTGTTGGGTGATCTAAACTTTGCTTGAGGTGAAGAAGGGCTTCCTAGCTGGAGGATGATGCTAGGTTAGAACATATGGTTGTAATCCTCTTGCTACTTTTCATCTTAATAAAGCTATTCTTGCTTTCTTCCATATTCTTGTGTACTTGTTTATATATGCATTTATATGGTTAACGCACATCTGATCCTATGTTATTTATGAATATAGATCTTTGTTTCTTCGGTAGTAGTATGTTGCTATGATTCCACAGGTTCTTTTTTAAGCTGGGCAGACGAAGAAGAAGCGGCAAAGCTCTATCAAGAAGGAGAGGAATTCAAGCACAAGACTCAGGTTGGTCTCCTTGGTTCTCCTCTTGTCTATTTTCATAAAAGAAAACAATAGTAGACTTTACTTGTTTGTTTCTAAGATAGCCACCCATCTTAGTGGGAATAGCAGCATCCGAGTGCACACTATTCCCGATAACAATAGTCTATCCCTTTGCTTGAATGACTGACTCTATCCAACACTTAGCCAATTTTCAAGCCCTCTAAGCTCCTAATTTCATTTATTGTTTCTCTAGGAATTAGGCCCCTATTAATTAGGAAATTCCCTCATTTGGATTGTGCAACTCCTTTATGTCCTTCCTCTGTCTTCATGCACCACCTGTACACTTCGGAATAGTTTACACCTGATATTAAATTGCCTTGAAATCTCCATCTCAATTGGGTAACTCAAATTCTCTACCTGCATGAGCTAATTTAGGCTTATTGATTAGTTCTCTGGATGATCACTAAGTGTGGTTGAAGTTCCAGTTCCACAACTTGACCTTCCACTAGTTCCTCCAATAGTTAGAACTAATTTAACTGGACATAACTCAATTTAACGAAATTAAATTGCTACAAGTAAAATTAACTCAACCTAGGCTCCTAAAATATAGAAACCCACTGCACACAACTTAAATTCATGTCCCTAACTCGAATTAACTAACCTAGACTCCTATTTTTTAGGAATCAACTCAAGCAAATTGAACTTCAACTCATTAACTCGATGAGTGTTCTTAACTGAGTGACAAGTGCTATGTCACTTCAGTTAACTCCTCCAAGTTGTCAGCGGGTATGGAAATTTAAATTTTCTCAGTTTTAATTAAGGAAAAAATCAAAATCAAGACTTTCTTGCTGCATTTTCAACAAAAACTATATATAAAATTGTGAACCAGGTGCATGCATGGTTCCACATCCCCATGCATGGATGACAAATGAACTCTTTTTTAATTGGCTTTGTCACTTTGTTGCATCAATACTAGGTAGTGTCTTTCCTAAAAACAGACACCTACTAGTTTTAGATGGATGGGCAGATAATTGAGGAAGCCAATAATTTGGGCATTGACCAGTTAACACTATCAACTCATACCACTCGTGGATTGTAACCCTTTGATGCCAGCTTTTTTGGGCCTTTCAAGGATTATTTCAAGGCATAGTGATCTTCATGGATTGCAAATAATCCAGGGGTGGAGGTAAAAAGGTTTGAACCGGTTGAGCTTGCAAGTAAAGCATTTAAAAGGGATATAACACCTTCTAATATCAAGGCTAGATTTACGAGGACTAGAATATAGCCACTTAATGTTGATGCTCTTATGCATGATATTGGTTACAACCAAGAATTTGGTTTGGAAGGTCAAGAAGCAGAGGACTTACATGACCAAGTTAGTTGAAGAGGTAAATTCCCTGTGCAGACAGAGGTGATCCCTACTAGCCTAGATCGGGTCTAGCAACAATCATCAAACTCTATAGCGCAAGTTCCTAATTGCAAATTAACAGACCAGTGATGAAGGCCTACCTGGATTCCAACGCTATCGTTTGTAGGAGAGGTGATGCTCTCATTCCTCTGCTCCGGCAAATCACAATCCTCGCGATCTCCATGAATGGACACTTGCACATACAAGAAACAATACAAATGCAAGCATAAAATCCAGCATACACAGCTATAAGTCAGTCAAAAAAGACATAACTCATCATCATCGTAAATAATAACAAGAGTGGAACCATAACCAATAGTCGTTCATTAATAATCAATCAAAGGGGAGTACAACCAATGTTTTGACGCTGGATTCTCCTTTGGCGGGTAGTCAGCAGAACATGTCTCACAAAGCCTGTCAGGAACAAGGACAAGCCTCTCTCTCTGTATCTTGGACAATAGTCTCCTTGCTTGGATTTGGCCTTAAGGGAATCAAGAAGGCTCTTGTAGCATGAAGCTCTTGGGAATTTGGGAATTATGAAACTCTAGAACTCAAAAACTAGCTTGCAAAGGAAATGGGCAAGCTTTTATAGATGGAGGAAGGGGAGTTGGGATCATAACCAATAATCATGGGATTGGCCATACCATCAAGGAAGCTTCCATGAGAGGTGGCAAACCACTTCCTCTATGGAAATCTGTAGCCGAACCACCCAACTCAAGATAGATAGCAGTCCAGGAATTTGTTAGGATGAAACTCCCACCGATTATTTGTTAAAAAACACCTCTGAATATGTTGGCGTGGGTGCGACTCTATGACAGGGCGCCAAATGGCGCGCCCTCTTTGGAGGATTTTCCCCCATGGCGCGAGGGCTTAACTATGGAACCACGCCAATGGAAAAAGCGTTGTTTTTAGGGTTTTTCAGCAGTAGATGTCTTCAGGGCAAACAAAGCTCATGTTAAGAGGAATGCAATGCAAGTAGTTTTAGGCCATGTCACTTCTCATAGGTCCTGGAATGAGTCCTCCAAGATACGGGACAGGGGTAGCAGGGACGGTGACAAATTTTTGTGTAACAGATGCCCCCTAATGCATGAGGCCCGAGAGAGAGAGGGGTGAAATGCTTTACGAGAACATGTCCAACTGAAAACACTGCCGCAGAAAAACTTGCGTGGAGAAGTACAACTGATATCTCAAATACATGATATATGTGGTATGAACGCAGCCATCCATAGCAGAGTACACAATAATCTAGATCCAGGGCGCAGCCATCCAGTGAGGATCGATAAATAGACTCAGGCATGGTTGCAGCCATGTAGTGAATGAGTCATGTAATAATCATAATAATCCACAAAATCGCATCCTGGATCCCAACAGACAAAATCCAGGGTCTTGCGCTCCATCTCGATCTGAACAAAGTACAAGTTCAAGCATGCGAATATAGGAGTGGAAGTCAAACATGCAGGAACATCGTCTGAGTACCAACCAATGGTGAAATTTATTAACAGACGCGAGAGGTACCACCAATAATGACAATGGCCCTCAAGGTACTACAAGTACAATCTACGCCGTGTGAATCAGTGAGCCAGCGTCAAACACCCATAGAATCATTCGATCGGAGGCCAATGATGAAAACCTCGCGTCAAATGCGAAGAACCTGCCTATTGAGGCATGCAGGCTCCAGGGCACCAGGAGGGAGTCTCTAGATCAGCTTCCTGGATAATGAGCTGAAGTCGACAGGAAGTGACCTTGACCGAAGGTGGGCCATAGTATCTCCCACATCATCGACGCGAGATAGAGGAAGATAATGTTTTTGTGAATCAGGATTATATGAGTTATCAGAGGGAGGTTGATATTTTGCAGAGGTCAACTTCTCTTGAACATATCGGTGGCACGACAGTGGACTTGGCAGTATTTGACATCAATTGATCAGAGGTCATGGTGACAAGGCAAAGAGAAGATGAGAGGTCAAATAGGATCACCCAAACCCACGGAGGCAAGTGAAAAAGGAGATGAGATGTTCCCACCCTGACACAAATGTAGACAAGTGCCATTTTCAAGAGCGACATACTGCCGACACGACAATGATTCTGGTTCCATTTTCCCCACCATTTCTAGAAAGTACCCCAATTATTTTTATTAACAAGCTTGAAGGGGATAGCATATGCTTGTAAAATGTCATTTCGACGGAATCCAATGTCATCAAGTTTTAACGAGTCTGACAAAGGGAGAACTCGGCGTCTTTTCATGTTTAGAGAGTTTGAAAAGACAGAAGAAAAGAAAACTCCAGGGGGGTCCTTTTTCGTAAAGTTGTGTCTCTCGAGCCCAAAAAAAGTATAAAAAAATACTCGAAAGAACCGCCCGACCATTACGATCAAGGAGTACTTTTCATGATAGTGACTTTGACCTGAAAAAGTAAAAAAGAGACCGAAATCACGTTGTTTCGTAACCGTTAACGAGCCTGAAACGACAAGGGCCCGACGATCTTTTCGTCTTTACACGGTCAGAAAAGAGCTTAAAGGCGACCGCCTCTTATTTACGTTTAATGAGTCAAGAGGAATAACTCGCAATCTTTTCATCTTTGAACAGTCAGAAAAGAGCTGAAAGTAGACCTCCATTTTATTCCCTTTAACGAGTCAAAAAGGGAAAAAATACTCAGTAATCTTTTCATATTTTACGAGTCAGAAAAGAGCTTAAAGGTGACTCATCCTAGAGGAACGAGTGGTATAAAGGGTAGCAACTGGTTCTGGCAATTGTGGAACTGCTCAAAACATGTAATGATCAAGAGGTTGGCTAATAAAACCACTCATTGTTGCGGTTCCTTAGGAAAGGAAAAAACAACCGAGTGAAAGCATATGATCAGCCAAAGAGATGGTGGCAATGGAATGAAACAACCAAGGCTCATCTAGAATAATTGAGCGGATAAAAATGGCAATCACGAGATGTACATCGGGTATGGGTTCATTTTTACATAAGCTTGAACCATGGAGAACTCTGCTTGGATTCGGTTTCATGTTTACACAAGCTTGAAATGAAAAAATATGCTTGTTATAAGTTTGCATGCCCCCAGCATGATGACGCAAAATGAGGTGCATGCCCCCCAAGCTTCATTGCATTAAACAAAGTGGATGGAATGAAGGTTCACTTTCGAGATCTTGGAAAGACTCAACTTGTATTTTACGAGATCTTAATCAAAAGAACTGATTTGGAAGGGAGTTGTTTCATTTTTAAATGAGGTTGACACAGTAAAAGAACTATCCTCATAACCTTTGTTTCATTTTTTAACGAGCTTGACACAAGATCAGGAACTATGCTCGACCAGACCCAGTTTCATTTTTTAAGGAGCTTGACATAGGAAAGCGAACTATGCTCTGAACGAACTTCATCATAATGAACAGGAAGTCGTTTCTTCCAAGAGTGCCACTCCCGGTGGAAGGATAACATCTTGGAAGTCAGGACCCAATGCCCCCAGTACACTATGCACGACGGCAGCATCACTGGGTACAGGCACGGGATAAGTAGCCATGTAGTTGACCTGCGGTGGGGCAGATACAACCGGTGGATAAAATCCAGGAGGGGATGAAAACTGCGCAGGAGGCACCGGGGGACTAAAGAACGATAATTTATCTATAGTCACGATTCTTCCATATTGTGGAAAGCGAACCACACGGAAAAGTGAAGAGACAAGGGCCCTCATGGCATAAACATAGTCACGGCCAAGGAAAAGACTGAAATCTAAAGCACCTTGGGTAACCAATACGTCTATATAGACGGTTTTGCCTCCCAAAGTAATAGGTAACATCGGAAGGATCCCTAATGGTTCACTAGTTCCTCCGTCAAACGCTAACAGATTCTATGCGACTGGCACAAGCTGTGGGGATCCCAAATCTTGCCAAGTAGTGGAAGGCATAAGACTAACAGATGCACCCTCATCCAAGACAGTGCCAGGTACTACCTTATCATAGGCATGTACTGTAATCTGGAAAGGCACATGGGATGGAAGGTGGAAAGCAGTCAGGTGACTCCAGTCGAAGGAAACGACTGAACTACTTGGTGGGGGAATCGTATGATTTCCCCCCTGCTCTAAAGGAACCGAAGAAGGACTCTCTGGATCAGCTGGGATAGGAGGGTCGTTTTCAGACTCAGGAGAATCTGACGAGATGAGAAGAACATGAGAATGACGCTCTTCCGAAATAGAGTGATCAATCAGTGGGGAACCCAAGTTGATACTCTTGCCCACCAACTATTGGTCTGGACTAGGCTTAGCACAACCAAGTTCGAGAAGAGGAGCTCGGACAAGAGAAGAATCTAAGTCAATCTCTTTTTTGACAGGGAGAGGATCTAGAGAGAGACTCTGATAACCAACGGGAAGTTGGGGTGAGGAAGCTGTAAGACTTTCCAAGACAGCGGAAGCTTTATCCATGAGCAGACAAAGGTGAAGGGGATGGTTGCCTTCACATAGTCTACAGGGGATTTGAATCTTCCCTTTCTTCTGAATGGTGTCAGTTGATAGGGTAGCATCGCCTTGACCTTCAGAGGATGATGAGGGGCAAGCCAGATCGTGAGACCATGCTTCTAAGACCCTAGGAATGCCAGGACAATCATGAAGAAGATGGTCTCCCTTGCACAATTTACAAGGAAACGTAACCTTCCACGGAGGAGCAGAAGGAGTTCCGACCTGAGTTGTACTTGGAGCAGTAGGTGGACAGGTAGCCTCATGTTTATGAGACTTCTTCTTCTTCGTCTTCTTCTTCTTCTCCTTAGCCACCTGGTTCCTTGAATCCATACTTTCACTAGGCGAAGTAGAAGATGAGGACGTAGAAATAGGCGAAGAAGGGGAGAGGTCCACCTTGGAATCAACATGATGTTGTTCGGGTGGAGGAACTGATTGACCAGTAGTTGAGACATTAGGGACCACAGAGGTTGAGAACAACCAAACAAGCAACCCAACAGTTAACCTAGTAAGGGACAACGTTGCCATGTAAGGAGCACCAATATTCCCAAAAGGAGGAAAATGAACAGGATTCCTGTCAGAGGGGATTCCTAGGTTGGTGGACTCTGGAAAAGTTGCCATCAAAAACTAAAAATCCCACACGGGGCTGAAAAAGAGTCAAGACACACAATCAAACGGCCAACAAACAGAATCTAACAGGGCATGTGTTCGTTGTTGATTTAATTTTTACCACATTGAAATTAAGAAACTTCACCATTTCATGTTTTAAGAGTCAAGAAACGGATAAAAGGTGACTCTATCACTTTCAGATTTGAAACAAGCGTGAAAGGGAAAGCGCTTGGTGATCCTTTCAAATTTAGGGAGTCAGAAAAGATCAAATGACTACTCAGGGATACTAGGCAAAGAGGGTTCACCAAATAACTGTGAACTGCAATATACACCTTGGTTTCGGAAATGAAAGAGAAATCAACCAAGGACTTTCCGTACGCGCAGGAAATCTCCCCGAATACTGTGTTCGGTGTATCACGGGTATAGGGCGGCAGACTCGGCTTCCTATGGATAGAGGATGATAACCTAGTGGGGTCTCCCCATATAATCGATGGTACATGGGATCACAATTCCATACTAGACCACTATTGAGTCACAGAAGGAGGAATCACCCAACCTTGAGTGGAAACAAAAGTGACTAGGTTTAACGAGGCCTCTAAATATGTTCCGTTAAATTCCAAAGCTGCCTTAGTGTAAATTGAGTAGATTTTAAAGTTTATCTTCAATTACGTTTCAGTTTTCAAGCCCTAGTGAACGTAGTATCTCAAAATCTCCTAAATGCAAGCTATATGCCACAGTATATCATTTAATCGATGAACGCTAACTATAAGAGAGTTGAGAGCTTTCACACAAGAAAAATGATTAGAAAACAACCAATGATATCTCTAATGCAGCTAATGGAAATCAAAAATATTTTCTTCAAAGTCACTAATCACTAATAACAACGACAATCTCTAATTCACATTAACTAATGAAAAGCAAAAGAGAATTTTTTTTTTTCAACGTTAAGGGAAAAGTGCACTAAACAAACTGAAAAACTAATGAAGAGAGAGCAAATTGAGAAATGACGATAAGAGAGAAAAATCAAGCAAATTTCACTTGATGCAAGCACAATCAGATCCCTAAATTGGCAAAGCAGTCCTTCGAAACTGAGAAAAATCCCAAAGACACAAATGGGACGTGTAATCTAGGCCCAAAGCGAAACAAGGCGGAATTCAAGTGAAAAAGAGGTAAGTCACTCAAACAACGTAATGAAATGATTAACAACCACCAAACGAATGCAGGGGAGCAATCATAAAGTTGACCGAACTAATAAAAAACCAAAAACTCCTAAGAAGGGCTCGCCACACAAAGCCACTAGATGCCCTAGGGCTAAAACGTGGAATCGATAGAAAATGGAAAACAACCAAAGGATGAAGGTTAAAACCAGTCAAATAGGACTCCAACACACTCAAGTAGTCGAGAAAATGTAACCAAAATCAAAGACCAAGCTCAGAAGGCTTAAAATCAAGCAAACCCTAGCAATCCCAGGCCTAGCGCGACTGTCAGGCTGAAACTAGCGCCTTTTAAGGATTGGCGCGAGTGATATATTGATAACTAACGCCAATTGGTGCGACTGTTACGTGAAAAAATGTGCCAGCCAAGTTTGTTGTGCCAAAATGAAAAATAAGCAATCCAAAACTAGACCAATGATAACCAGGCAAACCAAGAAGCAAAAACAGAAAAAGAACCCAGCCCAAAAGGCTGACCAAGCAATCAAAAATCAAGAAACAACCGAAAAGGCAAGACAAGCTTCCCCAGCGAAGTCGCCAAATTTTTGAAGAGGTAAATCCCCTCTGCGGACAGAGGCGATCCCTACTAGCCCAGACCGGGTCTAGCAACAATCATCAAATGCTATAGCGCAAGTTCCTAATTGCAAATTAACAGACCAACGATGAAGGCCTACCTAGGTTCCAACGTTATCGTTTGTAGGAGAGGTGATGCTCTCATTCCTCTACTCCGGCAGATCACAATCCTCACGATCTCCATGAATGGACACCTGCAAATACAAGAAACAATACAAACGCAAGCATAAAATCCAGTATACGCAACTATATGTCAGTCATAAAAGACATAACTCATCATCATCATAAATAATAACAAGAGTGGAACCATACCCAATAGTCGTTCATTAATAATCAATCAAAGGGGAGTATGACCAATGTTCTGACGTTGGATTCTCCTTTGGCAGGTAGTCAGTAGAACATGTCTCACAAAGCCTGTCAGGAACAAGGACAAGCCTCTCTCTTTGGATCTTGGACAATAGTCTCCTTGCTTGGATTTGGCCTTAAGGGAATCAAGAAGGCTCTTGCAGCATGAAGCTCTTGGGAATTTGGGAATTCTGAAACTCTAGAACTCAAAAACTAGCTTGCAAAGGAAATGGGCAAGCTTTTATAGATGGAGGAAGGGGAGTTGGGATCATAACCAATAATCATGGGATTGGCCATACCATCAAGGAAGCTTCCATGAGAGGTGGAAAACCACTTCCTCTCTATGGAAATCCGTACCCGAACCACCCAACTCAAGATAGATAGTAGTCCAGGAATTTGTTAAGACGAAACTTCCGCCATTTATTTGTTAAAAAACACCTCTGAATATGGTTGGCACGGGTGCGACTCTATGACAGAGTGCCAACTGGCGCGCCCTCTTTGGAGGATTTTCTCCCTTGGTGCGAGGGCTGAACTATGGGACCACGCCAATGGAAAAAGAGTTGTTTTTAGGGTTTTTCAGCAGGATATGTCTTCAGGGAAAACAAAGCTCATGTTCAGAGGAATGCAATGCAAGTGTTTTTAGGCCATGTCACTTCTCATAGGTACTAGAATGAGTCCTCCAAGATACAGGACACGGGTAGCAGGGACGGTGACAAATTATTGTGTAACAAAGTTGATGCCCAAAAAGATGTGGATGGGAAGGAATATGTTTTTGTTGTTGAAGGTATGATATCCCTTTCTCAAGGGCACTTCTATGGTGATGATGATGAACATGCAAGTGAGACACAATTTATTCATGAACTAATTATCAATAACATGGAGGTTGACACACCCACTGAACCACTTTCCAATTATGCATGTGATATTCCATATGAAGCACTAATCATGTAAATGATAATGAAAATATGGTTTCAAATGATAATACAATAGGAATCAACAATGACCAATTGAGCATGCCAACCTAAGTAACCCCACAAGGATGGTTGGCAAAGGACATGATGAATATCAACAAACATAATGTGCCTCCAAATTTCTGTGGTGATGATCTTGAATTTGTGTCGTTAGGAATTTCTCCACTATAGACATTTTTATTTTCGACGTTTTGAGTCTAAACCATGACCCATCTTCAGGACACAGGTCCACCACCAATGTGCCACCACCAATGATGAAATCATAGCAATGCCTTCACAACCAACAAAGTTGAACTCTAAACTTGTTCATTATTTTGTGGAAAATGGATCGCTGGAAGAAGAGCATGTTTGGAATGAAGTACCAGACAAAGATTGTAACCCCCCCTCCCATATCTACCCAGTTTCACTGGCCTGCCAGGGTAAACATGAGAGGAGGAGCTACTATGACATGACCTAACCTCCTAGGTTCCATAAAGGAAGTGGGGATGACTATGGAAGACAAGCTGAAAACTCAACACATTCTATAGGGACTACAAGTCACTTAGAGGCTAAATAACCACCCCAGGTGCCAAAATCCTAAGTTGAATGGTTATTTTACTAACCTAGATTGTGAGCAGCAGGAATAAAACTTCATCCATGCAACTGAAGGCCTCCAACCGCAGGCATAACACTTCATTTATACAATTGCAGTCCAAATTTCTCAGTTCTGAGCCTGTAACCCCGAAATCAGAGCCACATTTTCAGGGCTGGTCTCCAAACCACTACCGAGAATTGATGAGACTTTCTAGAAAAATAAATGATATAAGGACAAAACCTCTAACACAAACCTTGATCAAGGACTTGACGTAACCATGCCTAACCATGACAATCATTTCGTCAAACATATGGTGAACATGTAATCTACATGTCATGAATGCATATCTGAACATATGGATCTGATACTTATCTAAAAATCATGAAGAAGGTATAATGTTCTCTCATAATAGCTGCAGTAAAATCTATTGGTTCATGCATTCATTAACCATTCATTAACAAATCAAAACACATCAAGAGCCATAGTTAATATAGATCTTATAACGAACATATACATCATGATAGAAGAACCATCAAAACCAAATAATAACAAGTACAATTACACATGGAAATACAAGAGGAAAATATCTCTTATTAACATATGCAGATATAACCAAGTCAGGGTCTTTCATGTACCACCGAACCATAGATTGGGATGAAACTATTCTCTCTTTCAGCCAATCACCCCAGCACCATATTCCAAGCATGAAAGTGGGATGTCATTGAATAAACCAGATAAAATCAAACCAGGTCTTTTATAGGTAAACCACCTTGATCCTCAACCAATGATTCCACCTCATAGTCCTACATCACTGACACCAACTATATTGGTGTTTATCCAAGTTGTCCAAAGCTCCAGAGCATTTTCCCCAAACACGGCTCCAGGAACTAGTAAATTAATCAACTACATTCAAGGGCTCTAGAGTGTTTGTTCAACCCGACTCAAAGACTAGTAACTCAACCCACCAAGGGCTATAGAGAATTTGTTCAGCTTAGGCTCTGAGACTAGTAACTCAACCCAAGTTGTTACAGGTCTCTAAAGAATTTGTTCCAACTAACGACTCCAAGAACTAGTAGTTCAAGCCACAGCCATAAGGAACCTGAGCAGAAATCAGAAACAACAAGTGGAAAAACCCAAAACACCATGTTTATCCATCAAATGACAAGTCTAGGCAAAATCACAATCAATCCAAAAAATCCTCCATGCAAATGACCACACATGACCAAGAAACCACATGCATGTACCATGCATTCCAAAACTAGCAAGGGAATCATACATGCAACTCGATACCTGAAAATCAATCCAGTTGTAGTTGTTGATCCAATTATGCCCTTGTTCTTTCCTCCTTTCCTTTGCCTTCTTTTCCAAATCCATGTGAATACTAGATTGCTCCAAGCATGCTCCAATAATTCTCTAAGTGTGTAAGAGTATGAGAGAGAGAGTGAATAGAAGAGAGATCCACCCAAAAAATGTCAAAAGGCTACACTCCAAAAGCTAATATTGACAAAAGCCATGAACTGGTCCTCATAAGCCTTTTTATCATTGAGGCCTCTATTTTTTTCATTTTCCTCGATTTTTCCTTCAACTTCCTCCTCATTCAAATATGTGACCTTTCACCTTCCTTTTCTCCTATTTTCATTTATTTCATAAATAAAATACCAATAAATTCCACTTTTCCTTTGCCAATGCATTAGCCAATTTCTATAGCCATTATCTAATCACCAATGATCCCCATCACTATGTTTTTCCCAACATTCATCTTGGAATATGTATCCCATGACCTTGGTTTTATTTTATTTACATGGAAAATCAACCAGGGGTTGTTACAAACCTCCCCCCTTGGGGAAACACCATCCTCGGTGTTTTATGACACCTATTACCAAAAAACCACTGAAAGTGAAACATACTTCCTATCAAGCTTTATTACCTAGCTCGTTGCAGTATTTACAATGATCTCTGCTAAAAACAAAACAATGCACCACTTACTAGAGCATTATAACACAACCCACTATGATATTTACAATGACAACCACATACACTTATACACAATTTATTCAACCAAAAAATAATCATACTATCTATGGAGCTTTATAACCATAGCTTGATATAATATTTACAATAATATGCCCATACACAAATATGCACATTTTCTCATCCAACAAATAAAAGGATACAATGCTTGTATCAATCAACAAGGGAATCCAGAGGCTCACATCTCCACCCTTAAAAGTAATATCAGGATTAACCACCTTCTGAGGAAGTCCAGAATCCACTACCAAATTCAAACCTACATCCAATGTCCAACGTTATTCCTTGCGCTACTTGTTCTCTCAACGAACGGTTACTGACTCATTGTTTCATGGCACACTCTGAATGTGTTTTTGATTCCATATGGCAATGCTAATGAACAAAATAAATTCATTCCCCGACCTTCCCTTATCTACTACACAGTCCCTCGGGAAATCCAGTCACCCCCTTCTGTGTAGTCAAACACCTTCTAAGTTCCTCTGGCATCCCCATCTCAGGTGATCCATCCCCTAGCAAGGTTTCCTCGCATCTGAAAGTCCACAAACCAAGGCATATATTTGCCTCAAAACCTTCATACTAGTTATAACACGCTCGTGGAAATCAATGGAAACTATTGATTACTAGTTTCCCACAATGACCCTACTCTTGACCTGCTTTAGCAACATACTGCTTCATGTTCCAATTCCTTTTGTTCATGTTGCTAATTCTTGCAGTCAATTTCAACTATTTAAACCGGGCATCTTCCAACCACCCAAACCGGGAAATTTTCCATGCTTTCCTATACCAATCACATAAATTCCATTAGATTCAAAATAAATTCAAATAAATTCATATCATACCTCATTGGTAGCTCGTCAATAAGCTACACCTGCAATTTTGTTTACTTCTCGTCACAAAAAGTCAAACTATCTCTTCGATCAAACCATCATGTATAAACATATCACATTTGGTTATCTAAAAACAAAAAATGTTAATTTGGAAGCTCAGTGAAAAATTCCAACCATGGGACTATATTCCTCTTTTCGAGAGGACCAATTTTGGCTATTGAAGTGCTCAAATTGGACACGGGAAAGTGTACTTTTGAATTAAAATCCCACATGTGCATATTTGATCAAGTCAACCCTCAAGAAAATTGGACACCCATGGAAGGCTATAAATACAAATGAACTCGACCTCATTTGGACATCATCATAAGACATTCTTCTATTCTCTTTCTTGGTTTTGGCTCGCATAGGTCTAAGGCACATCTGTGGAGAATGGGTTTGCAAGAAGGAGAAATTGAAGGGTTCAAAGCTGACATTTCTATTTTAGGGTTTTCGGCCTCAGTCGCAGGCATGACACAGAGAGATCTCAACTGTATTAACTTGATGGTTGGCTCATCTGTGTGGCTGAAGCCTTTTCATCACACACACAACAATTCCTCCATGTGACTGACATCTATAGTTTCTAAGTCATAGTAGCAGGCTTTCCAAAGGATGCTTTTGATTGTAGTCAATCACTTACAGGCTCATGGGAGTGACTAGAACCTTCCAGTTGCACGCATGAATCCTCTTCCATGTTATTGGTACCTAAATTTTGAAATTTTAGTTGTCCAAAGTTTTCGCTCATTAACTGTAGTATTCAGTTGTTGACCACAAATAGTAACAGTACATTACAGGCTTCTGAATCATGGTTTTGAGTATGAACATTGTTTGGTTCATTTCATGGATGTTGTTTAGTTGATTTTTCTAGATATTTGTATGGATGAATATAGGGATCATTGTACTTTCTTTTGATGAATCATTCAATGACAATCTAATAAGAAGAAGAATTCGAAAGGGCTTTCCTCGTAGTGGGTTTTGCCTTGGTCTCCGACCAATCCTAGTGTCTCTATGTGTTAATGTTTTTCTTATGTTGTTCCTTTATGTTCCGTTGCATTGATGATGATATTGTTCTTTCTATTTAGTTTCATATGTTGTTGGATCATGATGTAAATTAGAATAACATTATGATGTTACGTGGTGAAAATAATATGGAAATGATAAAATGAAATTATCAAAGTAAATAAAATTATAGCCCTAAGAAAATTAGCATGGTATCGGAGTTGGGCTGAAGAAAATTCATTGAATATCACCTCTATGAAGACAAACCCTAGGAAATTTGTGTATTAGGAAACCCTAGGCAATTTGTGTATTAGTGTGTGATGGATATTATGAGGTTAGGGTTTGCAAGAAACCCTTGATTAAGGCAACGATTTTAGATATGAAATATAGAAACCATAAAATGGTCAATGTGAATATGCTTAAGCACTTATGATAGAGTTGATGAAGCCCTAGATGGGATAGTCTCCATTAGGTCTAGTTCTTGATGAAGCTGGTTGAAATATTGAAGGAAACATTGTCATATAGATAATGGATAGTGATGACTCTTGAAGGTTGGTTTAAGAGGGAGGTCATCATCTCTCATTGAAGATAAGTACTTTTTTATTTATGTTACATGTTTATGTCTTTACTTTTGTTTAGACTTATTGAGATTATTATTGTTTTGATTATTACTTATACTTCCTACATGTATATGTTAGTATTTGGATACTTCTAACCTCTTGATGATATATGATAAGTGGATCCTTCTTGAGGATCATCTGAGATGCAGGAAAATATGGCTAGTGTAGGAAGAGAAGAGCCATATTTTCTCATGATAAGGAAGATGACAAAGTGCTCATGCTACCAATGTCAAATATGAAGGTGCATAGGTATCTGAATACTACAAGGTATGTATGGTGTATTCTTTCAATGTTATGTTTCAGCTGCAATATTGATGGCAAGGTAAGCCCTAAGGTTTTATGAGAATATCCCCTTCACAAATGGCTCATACAAACATATGAAGTGATTTTTATTCATGGTTCTTATGATGAAATGGTGCACTTGGTATTGAACAAGTATCTTACTTCTTAGACATGATGAATTTATTGATTCTATGAAGCTACTTAAAAATATTTATAATATTTATATACTTGATGTTTGGCTAACATCTACTATTTTGGATATCTTGATCTCATAAAGAAGGCTTGCACATTGATCCTTATATATGATAGCTTGACACTATTGATAATTCTTGTGATAAGCATGATAACCATGATGATAGAAGTATAACAATGAGATTGATATTCATGATCTTCTTATGGATTGTGGTTAGGTTTTGATGAACTTAGTAATCATGACATATGGTTAAATTGAATGGTCTGACTTGATGAAGGTACTATTGTGTTCATGATCCTTGAAGTATGATGTTACACTTATTTGTTTCCCTAATCATAAGACACTAAATTTTCATGAAAGTTTGATGTCATGTTCATATAAGATGATGAAGTAGATGATGTTGACATGCTATGAACATGATGGATATATGTTTTAGAACCTAATGTAGTTCAATTCCATGATCTAACAATTATATTGATGCATGATGATATTATAGACAGGTTGATGACTTGAATATTAGTGGTTAAGGGGATTGTTTATTAAGAGGGAGAAACTCTCCATAAGATCCTATTATCATTTGCATTATATGTATAGAATATTATTTATTTTTGAAGTATGATTTATGGTCATGAATAGACAAATATTTGATATTGTTGGTTGGTAGCAAGTTATGGCCTAAGAAGAAAGAATTTTCCTTACTCTAAGCCTGAACTGCACGAAAACAAGCTTGAGGGTGTAGTTATAGCCTCTCAACTACATGGAAGAAATCTTATGGGTCTGGTTATTCCTAAAGGGCACAAAGCTAAAGTCTTATCCTTAAAATCAAGAATGAACCAACAATATGACAGTCTTACAGATATGGAGAAGGCATCATAATGTCCTATGAGTAGGGAAGTTTAAATGTTTGACTTACTATAGAGAATATGAATGTGCTCACTAAATTTGTTTTGTAGGTGACAGAAATATGCATACTAGTATGTTATTTCAATTTGATCATTGAAGCTAGTGTATGATAGTATATGATAACAATTACATGGGTTTGAAAAGATTTGACATATTGGCTTGAATTGGTGAGCATATTGACTTGAATGATTGATGATGTTTTAGATTTTTGACATGATGGTTCATAGATATGTTTTGGCTTATGGTTTATTTGAATTCACAATGATGACAAGATAGAATTTTGATCTGATTTGGTACTTGATGACTGATGATTTTCCTTGATGACAATGCTATGTGGGCATAGTGACTTTCAGTGACTAATATTTTTATTCAATAATGGTTTTGTATTGGCCTCATTCTCCTTAGCACAATGGTTGAAGTATAAAAAATTGTGATTTAGTATGAAGTAATATCACAATAAATGGATGGGTCTTGCATGAATTATCCTTGGTGTGTTCATTTGCATCTAGTAACATAAATGATTTATATTACGATAATGAGAATGAATCAATGAAGCTTGGTTTGATATTACTTGGTAAATGACAATTTTTTTCATGACAATAGATGAAGTCATAACTTGATATTTTGATGAGATCTTTGCTTGTCACTCGATCTAAAGAATTTGATAAAATTATATTGATGACTTTGATATTAGTTTTGATCTGGCATCTAAAATGTGATAATATGACTTAGTTTATTTGATTGCACAATATTTATTTGTGTAAGGCTAAACATATTGATTTGGTCAAGTGTTATGTTTTCAGAAAGCATTATAGGAAGTAAGATCCCCAATCTTGATGCGTTTGAATTGACAGTTATCTAGTGAAGCCAGGATGATGTTTTGATCCAAACGTCTACTTCGAAAGTGGTCGAAGGTATGGCTTTGATTTTGGTTTTATATACTAATGGTCTATTCTTGACAGGAAATGAGCCTCTGATGGTCAAAATAAGAGGGACATGGCCTCTGAATCTTGAAATGAAGAATCATGGCATGATGTATTACATTCTGAAGTTGGGAAAATAAATCTATGTAGTGAAGCTATTAAAGAAAGTGGAAATCCAAATCCTTGGACACTCCAATAAAATTTCAAGAAGTTATGAAAATATATTGTTGAACCTATCTTGGCAATTGATAGTTGATTGAAGCATTGATGTTCCATGTGAACACCCATTAGTTTATTCTGAGTCAATTCATGATTCAGTCGCTTCATACAAATTGAGTTAACGTTGATCTCACTTCGAGATATTTGCATGGGATGATCTATTTTTGGTCTGAGACATTCTTCCTGTGATATGTGACTATATGAATGTACCTATGTTGTTTGGGATGTTTGTTGATGAGATAAGCACATTTGGGTGTCGCATTAGTATGAGAGTTTCCATGATGTTTTGGATGATAATTCTATAGCTTTAAGCATGATCGAGGTTGAGTACGATGTTTCTATCATGGCTAGTTGTGAGGCAGGATGAAGAATCTCTTTTGAGATATGTTTGAGAAGATTATGGATATGACATGGATACATTATGATGACAAAGAGTGGGAACCAATTGGAAAATAATCTCGTATATAGCTGGGACTGAGATGCCTTCATATATTGAGACAATTCTTCTCTACGAAACAAGCTTAGGCTTATGGTTGTTGCCTCCGTGAGAGGGAGGATGAATATGGTATCATTTTTGTGATATATATATATATTCGTTTTGAAATGATATTTTATTTGATGACCTGTATGAACAAGAGCCTACTAATATTGAGACATAATGATTACCAAATATGAGCACAATGATATATTTCTGATCTATATACGACATTTCTAATTGAGGACACTAAGCCAGCTCTTCCCCCTTGCTTGAGCTCCCAAGGTGTGGAATTGAGATGGAGGGCTCCTAGGGTTGAGGGAACTCTAGACAATAGGGTATCACCCTTATCTGTTACCCATAGGGTTGGAGATGTTTCTCCCCTATATTGGTCTTTGCAGAGTATACCCCAGTTGACATCATACCCACAAGTCGGGCTTGTTGGGATTGTCCCTCCCTGTCTGGCCAATGGGTTGAGGAGGCTTGGGGCATGTGATCATTACCTTTTGGTAAGTCAAGTGTCTATCCCAAGCTCAGATTATGATGTAGGTGTTCCACCACATGACTATTGAGGGTCATTGATAGGAATATCAATGAGCAATAGGATGGGTTGATATGTGCTTTTCTATATCACCTATTGCTCGATATGGGGTCGTAAATGTTTAGATCCACCATGAGATTCCAGTTTGAGATGTGCTCCCTGATGTGGTTCTAGGTTGAGATGTTCTCCCTCATGATATGCTCTCTATTGATGATGCGAGTCATAGAATTGACTCCCTACTGATGTTTCCCAAGTGGTAGCATTGGGCTCCCCACTGGCTGTGATTCTGAGTGGTAGCAATGCCTCCCCAATGAATAGAGGGTGGTAGCTTAGGCTCCCTCTGATATCAAATTCTTCTTATTTTAGATTCGATGATGTTTAGCATTGATCCGTATCTTGGGAGGAGGCCCCCAAGATCTAAAATATTGAAATGGATCTTGGGAGGAGAGACCCCCAAGATCTATAAACTTGCAATGGATCTTGGGGGAAAGGCCCCCAAGATCTAAAAACTTGAAATTACCAGAAGAAAAATAGGAGAATGCCCAATAAACAACACCACAAATAAACTTTTTATTAAAATCGATAATAACTATAAAGGCTACATTGTGGCGGACAATATGTCCTTTTACAAAATGTGACTTGTTACTTATAGTATTTTTCCAGTTACAATACCACGAGTCAATTCCATGGGTGAATGAATACCATGGCTGGATGTCACAGTACCATGAGCAATTACCATGGGTGAATGAATACCATGGGTGGATATCACTTACAATATCATGGGTGGATGCCACTTACAATACCATGGGTAAATTCCATGGGTCGATAAATAATATGGGTGGTAGAGTACCGTGGGTTGATGCCATTTTCCATTCGGATCATTCCTCCCTCCTTAAGAAGCAATGGTATCCATTGCGTAAAGTTCCCTCCTGCAAAGCCTTTGTTGAATATGAAGAGCCACTAAAGATAAGGGTTTATGTGGTTAACCCAAAACCATGATAAACGAAGATCCGAGGATAGAGATACCCTGTCATGCTTGTGACCAACTGTGATTCTGACAGTGTGCGGCCTAGCAAATGGACTTCGATAAATTGTGGGTTTGTGGATGACCCATAACCATGATGAACAAAGATCCAAGGATAGAGATACCCTATAATGTTTGTGACCAACTGTGATACTGACAGTGTGCGGCCTAGCAAATGGACTTCGATGAAGTGTGGGTTTGTGGATGACCCATGACTGTGATGTTGGTTGCTGATGAAGTAGCAGGTGCCTACATAGCCTAGGGTGGGAGGGAATGTCTCCAAATAACCCAAGCCAAACGCTGCTATGTTGAAACTGATGAATGTGAAGCAGGTGCCTACTAAAGTGGGGTGGGAGGGCACGTCTCCAATGGGAACCCACTCTGAATGCTACTCCAGAATTAAAATGGACATAACTCGGCCAATATAACTCAGAATATTTATTGTAAACTATTTTTAGAAGCAGAAGGATCATTTTGCATCTTCCCATGAGTTGGAAATCCTTATCTGGACACTCTGAGATCTCAGATTCACGCTGTAACAGTTTCGTCGTCTCAAGAATTCTGATAAAATAGCTGATTTCAAATCAACGATATCTCCCACATCCGAACTTCGATTCGACCCTTTTGTTTTTTGAAATTGGGTGATTTTTCGAGAGGAATCCAGATATGGTATTTGTTTTTGTAAATTTTGTACCAAATGTTTCATATCTGATCTGCAAAGTCGCCGCCCAAAAAAATTCCTGCAAAAAAGTGAAAAAAAAAAAAAAAAAAAAAAAAAAAAAAAAAAAAAATCTTCCTGCTTGATCCAAGAAAGTGCTCTGTGGAGGTTGTAGCACATGCCTGAAGTTTGTTGAATATTGCTGCAAAATTCGAAACTGAAATATGCATGAAACCATCATTCCCATGGAATCATAACCTGCTCTGATACCATTGATCCGGATCTTGGGAGGAGGCCCCCAAGATCTAAAATATTGAAATGGATCTTGGGAGGAGAGACCCCCAAGATCTATAAACTTGCAATGGATCTTGGGGGAAAGGACCCCAAGATCTAAAAACTTGAAATTACCAGAAGAAAAATAGGAGAATGCCCAATAAACAACACCACAAATAAAATTTTTATTAAAATCGATAATAACTATAAAGGCTACATTGTGGCGGACAATATGTCCTTTTACAAAATGTGACTTGTTACTTATAGTTATTTTCCAGTTACAATACCACGTGTCAATTCCATGGGTGAATGAATACCATGGGTGGATGTCACAATACCACGGGTCAATTCCATGGGTGGATGTCACAATACCATGAGCAATTACCATGGGTGAATGAATACCATGGGTGGATATCACTTACAATATCATGGGTGGATGCCACTTACAATACCATGGGTAAATTCCATGGGTCGATAAATAATATGGGTGGAAGAGTATCGTGGGTTGATGCCATTTTCCATTCGGATCAAGCATATGAGCAGAGATAATCAAGATATGGGCAGGAATAAGCAGAGATGAACCAAGATGAGCAATGACGACATTTGATGATCAGATACTTGAGATTGGATATGATTTTATGACATGATATTTATGATTATTACATGATGTAGTTTGAATTTCTCCCTAGCTAAGAGGGATTGTTAATTTGGAATCTTAATGACAAATTCAAACTATGGAACTAGATTCCTCTTTTCAAGAGGACCATAATTAAAAGCCCACATGCACATATTTGATCAGGTTGACCCTAAACCAAATTGGACACCCTTGGAAGGATATAAATATAAGTGACCTTAACCTAATTTGGACATCATCATGAGACATTCTTCTATTCTCTTTCCTGGTTTTGGATCGCACAGGTCTTAGGCGTGTCCGCAAAGAATGGGTTTGCACGAAGGAGAATTGTAGGGTCTGTAACTCACATTTCTGTTTTAAGGTTTTGGGCCTCAATCGTAGGCATGACACAAACAAATATTAACTACATTCTATAGGTTTTAACCCCGTACATAAATTACATGCATACGAATTCTAAAACACATAAAATTAAAAATGCGAGAGCATAACACATAAAACACATATACACAGAGATTTTCCCTTGGATCCAAAAACCAGGACTACCAGCTTGATTTTTCATTGTGTTCCTTTCAATGTTACAATACATATTTATACATGCCGAAGCATCCAATACCATGGACCGAAAAGCATTGCGTCTAAAACCATGTGCAAAAATCATGCACACAACCATAGGTAGGTCCGCCCAACCTAACATAGGGTCCAAAACCAAAATTTTATGGGGCGCTGGACCCCATAGAGTGGGGTTACCTGCACCCCTCAAACCCCCTGTGACTCCCCCCGCTATGCAATCGGTGCAACGAATGGGGGGCTCTGCCCCCCTTCTAACCCCCAGTTAACTACGTGGCCTAGTCGAGGAAAGAATATAACACAACCCAAGATTCTCCCACTTGTTGTTTTCTTTCCATAGGGGGCCACAAGAGAGCTTAGTCATTTATCCAACCCTGCAATGCCCATTGTTTCTCTACACCAAGAGAACTTCTCAGAGCTCATAGATTTTGTCAATGCATCTACAGTATTCTTCAAAGTGTCCACCTTTACCAGCAACACATTTTTTTCTTCTATCATATCCATTACAAAGTGATACTAAACATCAATTTGCTTTGTCTTTGAATGAAATGCAGGGTTCTTTGCCAAGAAAATTGCACTTTGGCTATCACAGTCTATCCTTATAGCTCCCTGTATTAACCCCATACTTGAACACAATATCTACAACCAAACTACTTCCTTGCTTGCATGAGTGGTTGCCATGCATTCTACCTCTGTAATTGATAGTGCCACTACAGACTGTTTCTTACTCATCCAACTGACTGCACCTCCAAATAGGTTAAACACATACCCACTTGTAGATCTTCTTTGATCCAGATCTCCAACCCAGTCTGCATCAACAAATCCACAAATATCGAACACTCTGTCCAATCTTGGTCTTCCTTGGTAGCACAAACCATAATCACTAGTGCCACGCAAATACCTGAAAAACCACTTCACTACTGTCTAATGCTCCTTTCCTGGTTTTGACATAAACCTGCTCAATACTCCCACTACATGTGCAATTTCTGGTCTAGTACAGACCATTGCATACATTAGGCTACTGACTTCACTTGCATATGGAACACATGACATGTCCTCTTCCTCTTCTTGTGCCTTGGGACACTGCTCAGCAAATAACTTTACACCTACAGGAATAGGAACCTTCACCGGTTTACTATCCTGCATATTAAACCTTTGCAATATTGTCTCGACATACTTCCTCTGGTTTAACCAGATCTTCCTCTTTGCCCGATCTCTTTTAATTTCCATGCCCAAAATATAGTTTGCAGCACCAAGATATTTCATTTCGAATTTGGAGGACAATTGGGTCTTCAAATCAATGATAATCTCTTTGTCATTTCCAACCAGCAACATATCATCCACATATAAGACCAAATAAATAACATGGTCACCAATTAATTTAAGATACACACAGTGATATTCTTTGCTTCTGCTGAAGCCAAGTCCCCGTATAAACGTATCAAATTTCTGATACCACATCCTTGGTGATTGTTTTAAGCCATACAAAGACTTCTTTAACTTGCATACCAGTTCTTTCTTACCCTTCACCACAAAGCCTTCAGGTTGCTTCATGTAGATTTCCTCTTCCAAATCCCCATGAAGAAATGTTGTCTTCACATCCATCTGTTCTACCTCAAAATCAAAAGCAGCAGCAACAGATAAAAGTAATCTAATAGAAGTTACTTGGCAACAGGAGAAAAAATATCACCAAAATCAATTCCCGACACCTGGGAATAACCTTTTGCTACCAACCGAGCTTTGTATTTCTCCACCTTCCCTTCTGCATTTGTCTTCTTCTTGAACACCCATTTGCTGCCAACGGGTTTCCTTCCAGCCGGCAACTCCACCAGATCCCAAGCCTCATTTTTGTGCAAAGATGCCATTTCATCAACCATGGCCTCTTTCCAGAGTTTTCCATCCTCTGAATCCACTGCTTCCTTCACAGTTCTGGGATCATCATCAGTAACAGACAAAGCAAAGTTTGAACAGAAAGCAGATGGACTATACCTTTCTGGCTGCCTTCTTTCTCGAGCTGATCTTCTCACAGTCGGAGTTTGTGGCTCTTCATCTTCTGATTCCTCCTCTGCTACAGAGTCTGATTCTTCCTCCTTTAGTTCAAACTCTATCTTCACAGGTTCCTTTGGTTGGACTTCATGTTTAATAACATCTTTCACCTCTCTGAACACCACATCTCGACTGTACACACCTTCCTTGTTACTGGGTTCCAAAGCTTATAACCCTTTAAACCATCCTTATACCCAATAAAGATGCACTTTTCAGATTTACTATCCAACTTGGTTCATTTCTCCTTTGGAACATGTACATATGCATCACATCCAAATACCCTCAGATGTGAAAGAGAGGGTTTCTTATGAGTCCATACCTCTTGTGGAGTCTTATCCTCCAATGTTGATGACGGTGATTTGTTGACCAGGTAACATGATGTCTCCACCGCCTCTGCCCAAAATTCTTGTCCTAACCCAGCACCACTGAGCATACTTCTTGCCCTTTCCATCAATGTCTTGTTCATTCTTTCTGCAACTCCATTTTGCTGAGGTGTATATGGAGTAGTCTTATGTCGTGCTATACCACACTTCTCATAGAATTATTCAAATTCCTTACTGCAAAAATCCCCACCGTTATCTGTCCTTAGCACCTTTATCTTCTTCTCTATCTGGTTTTCTACCAGAGCCTTAAATTCTTTAAACATGTCAAAGACTTCAGATTTCTTCTTAAGGAAATATATCCATGTATTCCTTGAGAAGTCATCTATAAATGATACATAGTACACAGACTTACCCAGTGATGGAACCTTCATAGGTCCAAACACATCATTATGCACAAGCTCTAATATATGTTTCGCCCTCTTACCACAAGAGGGGAAACTCACCCAATTCTGCTTCCCATATACACAATTTTCACAGAAATCAAAATCCGGAGAGCCATTACTCATACCTTCTACCATACCTTTTCCATGAAGTATTCGAAGGACCTTCTCTCCCATATGTCCAAGCCTTTAATGCCACAACATGGTCTTCTCTCCAGAGACAACTAGATTTTCTGCTCCACTTTCAGGAACCACAGAACTGTTGCACCCATCAACAACAGTGCTACCTTGCAACTTGTACAAGGTTCCAATCTGAACTCCCCACATCAAAACCATTGCTCCCTAAACCATCTTGCAGGTATCCTTCTCGAACACTATTTTTATACTTGCATCATCCAACTTGCTTACAGAATTTAGATTTCTGGCCAATGCAGGAATATGTAGAACACCCGGAAGTGTTATAACCCTTCCACCTTGCAAATTCAACTTTACTTTTCTGCGACCAACGATTCTAGCCTTCCTATCATCCCCTGAGAAAACATCACCACCATTTTATTTCTCATACTTGCAAAACCACTCTCTATGGGGAGTGAAGTGAAAGGATGCATCTGAGTCAATCAACGATGCCTCGTGATCTACATGTGTACTTGAAGAGGCCAAGTACACATCCCCTCCTTCATCTGAGGTGGTTTTTGCCTCTATAGAAGGAGCATCATCAGATCCCTTTCCTTTGTCAAGAGCTTTAGATTTACAGTCCCTTTTGTAGTGCCCTTCCTTTCCGCATTTCCAGCACACCACCTTTACAAGTTTTCCTGGAGATTTGGATCTCCCTCTAGATTTAGATCTCCCACTCAATGACTTATTTTTGTTTCTATTCTAGGACCGTCCTCGTATAGACAAGACATCACCATTCTAGATCTCCATATTTTTCCGTCTCATATCCTCCGTCAGCAAGGATGAGACTATTTCATCAAAATGCAAGGCAGTTGCATTGCTACCTATTGCAATAAACAGACTATCCCACGAATCTGGTAGAGAACACAACAAACTAATGCACTAATCTCATCTGAAATTTTGATATCAACAGATGATAACTGACTTACCACAGTATTAAGCACATTCATATGCTCTGTCACCGAGTCTCCACCTTTCATCCTTAGGTTATACAACTTTTTCCGCAGGAACAGTTTATTCACCAAAGACTTAGATTGGTACAAAGTCCCTAACTTGTCCCACAAGGCCTTTGTCGTAGCTTCCCCTGATACATTCAGTAATACTGAATCTGAGACACACAATCGTATTGTGCTTTTTGCCTTCCAATCCAACTTATTCCATTCTTCATCAAACACTCACGTTGGTTTAGTACCCGGATCTACCGCAATCCACTGATCTTTATCCACCAACAGATCCTCCATCTTGAGTTTCCACAACTCAAAACTCTAACCATTAAATTTCTTGATCTCTAACTTTCCACTACTCGCCATCTTCTTTCACCACCAGAATCGATCTTGCAGATCTCCCACTAAACAGGGTCTACCACAGGCCCAAGCAAAACCCCTCAGCAACAAAGGCATCCCCTTGAAGCCAAAATAGCTCTGATACCAAATGTAGGTTTTAACCCTGTACAGAAATTACGTGCATATGAATTCTAAAACACATAAAATAAAAAATGCGAGAGCATTACACATAAAACAAATATACACAGAGATTTTCCCCTGGATCCCAAAACCGGGACTACCAGCTTGATTTTTCATTATGTTCCTTTCAATGTTACAATACATATTTATACATGCCAAAGCATCCAACACCATGGACCGAAAACCATCGCGTCCAAAACCATGTGCAAAAATCATGCACACAACCATAGGTAGGTTCGCCCAACCTAACATAGGGTCCAAAACCAAAATAGTGGGATTACCTGCACCCCTCAAACCCCCTGTGATTCCCCCCACTACGCAATCAGCACAACGAAGGGGGGCCTCCATCCCCCTTCTAACCCCCTGGTTAACTACATGGGATATTCGTGGAAAGAATATAACACAACCCTACACATTTTCTCGCTCGCAATCTCATTTGAGCGACTGAAGCTTTTTAATCGTGCAGAAAACATGTCCTCCATATGACTAGAATCTAGGGTTTTTGAGTCACATTCCCAAGTTTTCCAATGGTTGGTTTTGATTGTAGTTGTTAGCTTACATGCTCAAGGGAATGACTAGAACGTCCTAGTCGCATGCATGACTCCTCCTCTGTGTGATTGGGATCTAAATGTTTAAATTTCAGTTGTCTAAAGTTTTTGGTTGTTGACCGCAATGTTCAGCAATCGACCGTGGAGAGTAACAGTTCATTACAAGCTTCTGAATCAGGGTTTTGACTATGAGCATTGTTGGGTTCATTTCATGGATGTTGGATAGTTTCATGGATGAAGATATGGATAAATGTAGTCCCTTTTGCTGAATCATTCAATGACAATATAGTAAGAAGAAGAATTTAAAAGGGTTTTCCACATAGTGGGTTTTACCTTAGTCTCTGACCAATCTTGGTGTCTCTATGTGTGAATGCTTTTCTTCCATTATTTCTTTATGTTCTGCTACAATGATGGTGATATTTTTCTTTCTATTTAGTAGCATATGTTGTTGGATAATGATGTAAATCATAATAATGCTATGATGTCATGGGGTGAAAATAATATGGAAATGTTAAAATGCAATTGTCAAAGAAAATAACAATATAGCCCTAAGAAAATTAACAATCATAAATCACATGTAACCATCATAAATTAGAGTCATATATCACATGCATAATAAAGTTGAAATAAAATATTGATACTTATCTTTCAATCTGTCATTTGGTTCTACCTTTTTCCTTTGTCTTTTCTCGTGCACTCACTAAATCAATTTCCATACCCAGCAAACACCCAGTGCCTTCTCTCCTCTTTAGTCACATACCCATATACACAATGTGCATCACAAAATGCACACCCACACATAGTGTATCACATAATATAAAAACCTAAATTCGGTGTACAACACAACACATACACCTAAACCTACACCTGGTGTACAACACAACACATACACCTACACCTACACCCGGTGTAAAACACAACACATACACCTACACCCAATGTACAACACAATACATATAAGTACACAAAGTAAAACACAAAGAATACACATATCATGATACAATGACTACACAATACACATAACATAGTACCACATGTGCACAACACAAAATGTATGATATGTATACATAATACCATGTGTACACAACACCCCCTGCACAATGTGTACACAACACTACATGTAGACAACACTGCCTACACAATGTGTACACAACATTACATGTACACAGCACTATATGCACAACATGTACACAACATCACCTGCACAATGTGTACACAACAACACTTTCACAACGCATACACAACACCACATGTACACAACACCACCTGTACAATGTGTACACAACATCACATGCATGACATGTACACAACACCACATGAACATAACACCACATGCATGACATGTACACAACACCACCTGTACAATGTGTACACAACATCACATGCATGACATGTACACAACACCACATGAACATAACACCACATGCATGACATGTACACAACACCACCTGCACACAACATCTCATGTACAACATGTACACAACACCACATGCACACAAAACCACATTTACAATCATGCACACAACACCATATGTACATAACACCACATGTACAACATGCACACAACACCATATGTACATAGCACTACATATACAACATGTACATAACATCATATGTACACAAAACCACATATCCAACATGTACACAACACCATATGTACACAACATCACATATACAACATTTACACAATACCAGTACTGCACATTATAAGAACACACCGTCTCTACCAAGAAACCTTGCCTCTAGTGTCTCTTTGATATCCATGCTTGTCCCGGCATGCAGCAGATCACACTTCTTTCATTTTATCGATGTATCCCTCAACATTACTTGTCATAGCATAAACATAGGAATAATATAAGCACATAATATCAATTCACATGCACATGATACTAACCTCAAAGATTTGTCAAGGCTACTCTTCCCACTTGATTTATCATTAAACCGGGAACCTCTTCATGCCATTCACCTGCATAAGAAATCATTCCTCCCCAAGAATGATCCCCGACGACCTATCAGACAACGACACACACACGCACACACACACATGTAAACAATAACATAAAACAATCATGACCCCTGACGACCCTGTCAAACATGACATACATGCATACATGTATACATATATAAACATCATCATCATCATCATCACAAAATAATTACCATATATCATAAGGTCAAGGTTAATAGAACTCCCTTTATCCGTGCACATCATGCACACCGTTGCGAACAACAATCCCCAACATAGACAAGGCTTTTGACGCCTGACATCCATTTACTTTACCTTTCCTGATACATTTCTCATGATTGTCTTGCCATTTTCTATTTACCTCACTGGACACAACCAATCCCACTGGTTTTCATATTCTTGCCTTCAGCTGCCCTTATACATGCACCAGGCTTCATCTAGGTCTTACATTACATGTCAGGTTTCATTCATCTCTCCTCGAGCTCCATTAACTTTCCTCTTTCCCAAACCAATTCCCAAGACCCTCAAAACATAAAAGGCAATAACAAGAAGCAAGCAAGGAGAAAACATGAAAATCCAAGCAACCACAAACAAAGTAGCATGGCCATGCACTAAACACAATGAAAACCACAAATTAACTGCAAACAAATCACAAAGCACCAAAAGCAAAAAAATTACAATAGACACCATGACTCAACCCCATGATTCCCAATGCTTCTAAGGGAAATCTCAACTCAAGCCTTCTTCAATATTTCAGGGCATTCTCTTTTTCCTTGCAACCCCCTGCATCATACTACCATAAACATACAATTGTTAGTGTATAAATAAACATAATAGTATACCAGTTACCATACCTTGTTGTGTCGAGCACACTGCCTTGTAACTGAAAATGTACATTTCATTTCTCAAGGGATTTCAATTCCTTGAAAAATCCAACCATAACTGGAAACCAACTATTATACCTATCAAATACATGTTCATGAATATAGCACATATCCACATAATGTCAGACAAAGTAAGGTTAAGAAGATTTCCTATATGCAAAGCACCTATTCATTTGGAATTACCGTTTCCAAACATAGCCAAAGGAATTCTCACCGAATTCCTTTCTTTTACCCTTTTTTCTTGCTGCAATTGAATGTTATTATGTACTATCACATCACCCAACTATTAGTTATATAAACAAATCAATTGTTACCTTGTCATGTTAATACCAAGCATGTTGGTGTACAACTTCTCACACATGTCAGTCACATGTCCCAAAGATCAAGACAGCATGTCCATTAATTTGAAATCAACCTTTACCATGACTAACAACCATGTCATAATCAACTCATAGTCATTAGACATATTACTACAACTAGAACCCACTTACACTCAAGTGCATATCAGTTGTCTTGACACATATTGTGTTAGTACAACTGTCTTTAAAAAAATCATTCCTTCATGCAATATTACAGACACATAATTATATCATGCAATTAATCAAACATTCAAATAACATATAAACATACCATGTTAGATAAACCAAATAGAGGACATAATAAAACTCATACCTAAATTTATCCCATGGGAGGCTATCACATCTGCACAAGTCAATCCAAATTAGTATGACACAATATCACAAGTACATTGACTCATGAATGAATATCATAACCATGACCATCTACACAGACCAATCCATATTAGCATGATACATATAACATCAAGATCTTAGCAGCAATGATCATAATCATCATGCATATGATCGCAATGCATATAACAACAAGTAACTATCATTCATGACTATTTGACACATGTGCATATGACCACATTGATTAACTAGCATCTATCATGCATGTGACCATAACTACAATAGAATGACAGTCATGTATATATCCACAATGCATATACAACCATTAACCACCATACTTGCATGCCCAACATACAAACTTGTATGGCGATATGCTCTTACCCTGAGGTCCAATGCTGAAACCTCTCTTTGATAACCTGCTTCTCCTACACTATCTTAGCCAACATATCAACATATAAACATACCAACAACATAATGATCACATAAACTGCAACAATGACTATCATAATGCATGCATAACAATCACATAGATAACTAAGATGCATGCATGATAAACAAATTCTTTTCATCCAGTCCAAGTGTTGAACTTGGGAGCTTTGATACCACTATGTTGTATCAGATATCACCAAAACATAACGAAAACCCACTCTGATACCATTTTGTAACCCCCCCCCCCCCTCATATCTACCCAGTTTCACCAGCCTACTAGGGTAAACATGAGAGTATGAGCTACTATGACATGATCTGACCTCGTAGGTTCCATTAAGGAATTGGAGTCAACTTCTGAAGAAAAAATGGAAACTCAACACATCCTACAGGAACTACAAGTCACTCAGATGATCAGTAACCACCCCAAGTGCCCAAATCTTGAGATGAGTAGTTATTTTACTGACCTAGACTTCCAGCCGTAGGCATAACACTACATCCATGAAACTATAGGCCTCCATCCACAGGTATAACACTACATCCATGAAATTGCAGTCCAAATTTCTTATTTTTGAGCTTGCGACCCTAGAATCAGAGCTATCTTTTTAGAGCTAGTCTCCAGGCCACTGCCTAGAACTTGATGAGACTTTACAAAAAAAATAAATGACACAAGGACAAAACCTCTAACATAAAAATTGATCAAGGAATTGACCTAACAAGGCCTAACCATGATAGTCATTTCGTCAAACATATGGCGAGCATGTAATCTACAGGTCATGAATGCATATATGAACATAGGGATCTGATAGTTATCTAAAAATCATCAAGAAGGTCTAATGACCTCTCATAATAGTTGTAATAACATCTATAAGTTCATGCATTCATTAACCATTCATCAACAAATCAAAACACATCAAGAGCCATAACCAATATACATGTTATAACCATCATATAACCAACAAATGAACAACATATACATCAAGATAGAACAACCATAAAATCCACATAACAACAAGTAAAATTAATCATGGAAATACAAGAGGAAAATAACTCTTATTAACATATGAAAATCCAACCAAGTCAGGGTCTTCCATGTACCACCTGACCATAGATTGGGCTGAACCAATTCTCTCTTTCAACCAATCACCCTCACGCCATATTCCAAGCATGAATGTGGGATCACATGGAATAAACCAAACAAAACCAAACCAGGCTTCCATAGGTTAACCACCTCAACCCTCAACTAGTGATTCCACCTCATAGTCACAAATCACTAGCACCAACAAAATCAGTCTCTACCCAATCTATCTAGGGCTCCAAAGCATTTTTCCCAATTGCGATTCCAGGAACTAGTAACTCAACCCACAACCTTCTAGAGCTCTATAGTCTTTGTCCAACCCGGCACCAAGACTAGTAACTCAACCCACTGTTAACACCCAGGTTGTTCCCTATGACTCCCAAGGGAATACGGACGGGGTAACCACTAACCAAACTTTGGATTACAGCTTCTAGCCTAGCTGTAATCAGAGAAGGCTCTCTCTTTCAAGGTTTATCTCTGTTTTGTGAAGATATTAGGCTAGTTATGAAATATAGGTTTTTGCTTTGTGTTTGGTTGGAAGGATGTCTTTCTGTACTTAAAGTGGAGATCTGCAGATAAAGTTAGTCCATTGGGCAATGGAGTCTGTGGCTACTGGTTTCTTGAAATCTTGAGTTTGAGCAGCTGGAGTTACAGGGCCATTTAGATATTTCACGAAACAAACTTGAATTTAAGATGGTGGAATGTAAACAACCAGTGAAAAGCAATTAAGAATTTTCCACTAAGCTGGGGTGTGAGAAAGAGATGTATTCCTCAGGAGCAGACTTGAATTCCTGAAACA